>JASSRZ010031172.1:0-21327 GCA_032164315.1 Malacoctenus gilli | reverse complement strand
GCAGCTGGAGAGTAACGAGGGTGGGGCAGAGCAGGAGCAGGTGGAGGTAATCAGACAGAGTAGAGAGAGCAGGGAGCCACGCAGCACTTGACTGAATTCAATTAGTGGCGTCACCAGGCAGAGAGAGTTCATGACATCTACGATCAATGCTTGATTTCACCCTTCAACTTTAGTGATTTATTTGGTAAATCCCTATATTTAGAGACTGTCTGTTTATTCTGGTTATTGATCCCTGTTCACAGGGTGGTGCCCCATAATTATCAAATTATCATCCTAATCATTATAATTTATAATTTTATTGCTTTTAGCAATCAATAAATTGTCAATAACCAAACTTCAGCAACATGACTGGTGACCCGTGTGAGCCGGTAGGACCAGCTTACACTTGTGTGCACTTAGGCACAACAGTCACGTGGCGCAAAGTTTGAGCAGGACAATGGCAGCTGTCTTACTCCCCTCCGCATGCTCCCTGGAAGCGCAGACGAGGTAGCACCTGCATGCAACAACACTCACAACAAAAGGGTAGCTCAGCTACAAGGCTTGTACACCGACGATCACGGGTCCTCCAGAGTCATGTACAGGTCGGGTGGATCGCGGTGGCATCGGGTGTATGAATGTGCGTGTGTGGGCAGTTAGTATGACAGAGAGAGAAAGAGGGAGAGAAACATGTAAGGTCTGGACACTCGAGGACGGCCCTTGGGAGGTACAACGAGAAGTTACAGCCTGTACGTAAAAACACAACCATCAGCGCAAAGTTCATTCGGTGAATTAACAAACGGCCCCTGGTGGCAACAGCTTAAGTTACAGATCTGGACTCTGTGGTCCGGGGAACAAATAAGCAAAAGTACAATGGTTTCAAGAAAACAAAACGCAATCCACGCTAAACTAATTGTCTCTTCCAAGACACAAGCTCTCTTCCTTGATGTTGCTTGTGTGACAAGTGTGATTCCCAGCATTAAGACATGGCATGGCCCCAAAACTTGGAGTGTTTTCAACAGTAAGGAGTAAGCATGGGGGATTTGAACAAGGGCATGAGTCATTGCCAGACATTGCAATGACCAACCTTGTCGGTTGTATTCAAGGACAAGCTTGCTGACAGTTTGAATCCAAAGAGATCTGATAAAGAATTGAGGAATAGGACAGAGGGATTGAGGTTGGGCAGAGCAAACCTTGAATGGAACGCTCTGCCAAACAAGCTGTTGCTGTGGTGAGCTGTGTCACATGGGAAGTAGCATCAGGTCTTGTTACATTCTCTGAAGCAGAATGTGGGCCATCCCAAACAAAGCAATGAATAAGCTGCATTACAAAAAAGCATGGGAAACGTCGCTCAGATGTTTATGAGATGTCAAGTGGATCATCTGCTTTCTTGAGGCCCCAAGCCTCTCAGAACCAAAATCAATCATTGTGAAAGAGATAAAAAGAGTCTGGCCAGAGAGGTTTCAGTATCTGTAGTGACAGGTATCATTCTACCAGTGTCTAGTGTCGACTAAATTGGTTGTTTTTGTGCATCACCAGCCTGGCCATGTGAAACTTTGGTGTTGTGTATTATCTCCTCCTGCACTCAGCTCAGCTGCTGCTTTCCCTTCAAAACCTAGAAATTAGGCATGCCTCATTTTGAGAGGGGTCGTCCACGTAAAGGAAAAAAAACAGACTAAAATGTATATTTTTTATCACATTTCAGCAGAGAAGGGTAAAGTTGCATGGTATCCTCCATACACCAAGGTGCCAAATCATGACAGTTCCTACTACACTACAATACTCCTGTGGATTACTACTACCCAGTGTCAGTAGTCACGGCCCGCCTCTACTCTCCCACCGGTGTCTCACTACATTCTTCTCCCTGTCAACCAACCCACACGGCGAATCCTGCAACCTAACTACACAGCTGCTGATTATTGGCTGTTCGTGTGTTTCCACCTGCAAGATGAAAGTCCATCAAGACAGCTCCGCAATGATAAATAGCACTTTGAGGTCCTCCCGCTCAAACTCTTCTCGTTCTTTTTGTCATGACCCAAAGTTCATGACCATAGGTAAGGGTAGGAACGTAGATCGACCGGTAAATAGAGAGATTCACTTTTTGGCTTAGCATCTTCTTCACAACAACAGACCAATACATTGACCACATTACTGCAGCCACTGCACCGATCCACCTATCAACTCCCCGCTCCATTCCACCCTCACTCATGAACAGGACCCTGACATACTTGGACTCCTCCACCTGAGGCAAAAACTCATCTCCAACCTGGAGAGAGCAAGCCACCTCTTTCAAGTCGAAAACCATGGCCTCAGAATTGGAGGTGCCGATTCTCATCCCAGCTGCCTCACACTCAGCTGCAAACTGCTCCAGCACATGCTGGAGGCCCTGGTCTGAGGGTGCCGACAGAAGGATATCGTCTGTGAAAAGCAGAGATTATATCCTGTGAGTGCCAAACCCGACTCCCTCCGGCCCCTGGCTGTGCCTAGAAATCCTGTCCATATACACAATGAACAGGACCAGTGACAAAGGGCAACCCTGCCGGAGGCCAACATGCACTGGGAACAGGTCTGACATTGTCCCTGAACGCCACGCAATGCAACAGAGGCGTGTCAGCCATGACAGCCCGGCCACATCCAGAGACTTGAGGTGCTCAGGGTGGATCTCATCCACCCCCGGAGCTTTGCCACCGAGGAGCTTGCGAACCACTTCAGTGACTTCAGTTTGGGTGATGACTGGGTCAACCTCCGAGTCCACAGCCTCTGCTTCCTCCATGGAAGGCATGTTGGTGGGATTGAGGAGATCCTGAAAGTATTCTGTCCACCTCCTGACAAACAGTGTTGGCAGCATACTGCTTTCCCCTCCTTAGGTGCTGGATGGTTTGCCAGAACCTTTTAGAGGCTGACCAATAGTCCTCTATGGCCTCCCTGAACTTCTCCCAGACCCGAGTTTTTGCCTCCGCAACAGCCTGGGCTGTTGCTTGCTTGGCCTACCAGTAGCTGTCAGCTGCCTCCGGAGTCTCGCAGGCCAGAAAGGCCCAATAAGACACCTTCTTCAGCTTGACGGCAGTCCTTACTTCTGGTGCAACCACCGGGTTTGGGGATTGCTGCCACGACAGGCACCAGAGACCTTGCGGCCGCAGCTCTGTGCTGCCGCGTAGACGATGAGGTGGAGAACATGGTCCACTCTGACTCAATGTCTCCAGCCTCCCTCCCTTGACAGAACATTACACCAGACGTTCCCAGCAGACCCACACAGTAAGTTTGGGTCTGCCCAGTCGGTCAGGTTTCTTCCCCTGCCAGCGGATCCAACTCTCCACCAGATGGTGATCAGTTTACAGCTTCGCCCCTCTCTTTACCCAAATGTCCAAGACACATGGCCAGAGGACACAACCACAAAGTCGATCATTGACCTCCTGCCCTAGGGTGTCCTGGTGCCAGGTGCACTGATGGACACCCCTTTGCTCAAGCATGGTGTTTGTTATGGACAAACTGTGACTAGCACAGAAGTCCAACAACAAAGGCACCCGAAGGCGCAGGGAGGCAACCCTCTCGTTCACAGGGGAGAACTCCAACACATGCCAGCTGAGGTGGGGAGATATGAGCAAGCCCACTCCAGCCCACCGCCTCTCACCCCGGGCAACTCCAGAGTAGAAGAGAGTCTAGCTTCTCTCGAGGAGCTGGGTTCCTGAGCCTCAGCTGTGCATGAAGGTAAGGCCAACTATCTTTAGCTGATAGCGCTCTACCTCTCACATCAGCTCAGACTCTTTTCCCCCCAGCGAGGTGACATTGCATGTTCCTATAATCAGAGCCTCTGTGTGGGGATGAGTCGCCAAGGCCCTTGCCTTCGACTGCCACCCAAACCCCAGGGCACCAGGCTCCTTATGACCCTTCCTGCAGGTGTTGATCCTAAGGGAAGGTGGGCCCATGTTGTCCATTTGGACTCTCCCCCAGGCATGGCTCCAGGGCGGGGCCCTGGTAATGCCAATGCAGGTGATGTTAACTTCCTTTGTTTGACTTTTTTCATAAGGAGCTTGTGAGCCACTCTTCGTCTGACCCGTCACCTGAGACCTGTTTGCCTTGGGAGAGCCTACCGGGGGCAAGAAACCCTTGACAACATAGCTCTCAAGGCCATCCGAGCACCCAAAGCCCTCCACCACGGTAAGGTGGCAGCTCAGGGAGGAGCTGAGGAGGTATTTAGAACTTGTCCAAACAAATTCCAGTTCATGAAAATAATAATAATAATAATAATAATAATAATAATAATAATAATAATATAGTTAATATAATATATAATACAATAACTTTTTTAAAAGGGGGCGTGGCATCATGATACTTCCCGGAACCGTGATACTTTGTATGGTATAGTACCGTGGTTACTCATTTTGGTATCATGACAAATCTCGAGAAGGGTCTGCTGCCCCTGAGAAACTACCACAGTTTTAGATTGATGCTAACAGGAGCGGATTGGCCATTGAGAGTTTTCCCAGTGGGCCAGTCAGTAATGGGCCGGGAGTAGCTAACACAACAGACTGATTTGGCACAGTATCTGTGTGGTGGGCCAGTCTGGACCAAAAAATCCATGGCCAAATTTGTCTCCCAGTCCATGCCAGGATGCAAACGTTCCAAAGTGAAAACACGCCATGAGAATGACAGTTTCAAGAATATTGTCACCCAGTTGCCACACGAATGCCTGTTGTCAATCATGCCCTTTAAAATAGATCAAATTTAAAGACGTGTTCACTTGAGCACTGCTTTTCACTTGACCTCTCATCAGTCATAACTTTGAGACTGCTTGTGACCTCAATTATGCTTTCAAAATCAAACGTAAATACATACATCTTTTCTGATGACTAATGAGCCACAAAGGTACATTTCATTAAGTAATATACTGTTTGCTAGATTATGGACGCTCATATTGTTGGCATATTCATGTTAACAGTGCATCTAATTTTCACACACACAGTATAAGCTTAGCTGGGGTTTTTTTTTTACATAAGCAACCAAACAGTGCCAACAGTTTTTCTCACCTGCCCTGGTTGATGATTACAAGGTCAGTTCCTGAACAGATGTCCTCCATGACGTAGGGGTTTTGTTCGCAGCTGACGTTGAGTGTGGTGTAGTTGGGCTTGCACACAGTGAGGAAGTATGGAGTCGGGTAGCCTGTCATCAGCTGGAGAATGTCAGTAATGAGAGCTGTGGCACAGAGACCAAAGCCATGAACACCTGTCGACATAAAATGAAAAGTTTCGCTTAGGCTAAAGGTGTACAAAGAGGCTTTACATTCTGTACAAGTCAATCATGTACAGTATACAATCACCAGATCTCATTTTGTGACTGATTAGCTTAGCTCGGTGATTATTGTCATTTAAATGATGTCATTGAAATCAGGTTGGACTATTTTGGCTTAAGCATACAACCTGTAAAATTCCTTAATCCAAGAATCAGAAAGAAAACAATGTGAAAATGATCGTAGAAGAGAGTCATTGATATTTGATGCTGTAATATTTCAAGATCGCTCATGATAAGGGGGTGGGGTGTGTGTGGGGTAGGCTTCCCACCTTCATTGAGGCAATAGGCAAGACTCTCTCGAAGAAAACCAGAAAAGCACACCAGAATTAACAGACTTTTTTTTTTTTTTTACTGAACCTCAAATTGTATCCCTGTTTTTTGTCCAAATCCATACAGGACATCACACACTTCAAACACTCATCCCCCCCCCCCCCCCCACTAAAAAAAATCTATCTTTTTAGATTTGAGTTTGGCAAGTTAAGGTCTCAGGCTACTCCAAAGGTAGCATAGAGTTTATCTGGTGTAATTTGGTGCCACAGGACTTCAAAAATAAAATTAAAAAAAATTGAAATTCAAAAAAGTCTATCAATAATGGACAGGGCTGAAGACAATTCTCTATCATATGTCCTCCAACTTGTGACCTCACCGTCTGCACTTTCACCTACATATGCACCATCACACATCACACCAACACAGGCACAGCATACACACACATCACACCTAACCACACACCCACACGCACGCATGACGCTTTGCTCAGCAACATTTCTAGCCAGCCGTAAATAATTCTTCGAAAGGCAACGTCCTGCAGAGAAAGTTGTCACCTTGCCTGTTAACAGAACATACCGCTCCAGACATGCAGGTGCTTCCTGCTGTTAATCTTAACAATGCCTTATACGGAGTCAGAATGTAGCGCTTTGAACGATATATAAGAAACAATGTATCCAAGACTTCCTGTTCGTCTCAGCTGCCTCACACCGAGATCAACCCAGAGCTCTGCAATAAAACTGTGTTTCTCTACAATCAATCGGCTGACTGTCCTTCCTGATTGACCATCAACGAACACGCGGTGGGCAGCCTCCGCGGCTGAATTCTTGCCCACAACAGGGACAATACATATAAAGCAAAGTTCCAGGTGCACTTTCACACTTCTTGGAAATTGGGTCAACATTTGGATCTAGGTGTGCCAACTTAACCTTTGACAAATGCACATGACAATCTTTAAACATGACAATCTTTAAAAGAATAGGTGTGTGGTGAAAACACACAAATGAAGTATGCACTTTGTTGAGGGTAGAATCAAACAACTCATCTGGAACGGTAAGATCAAGTTCTTTTTACCAGTTGGATTTAATCACAGCTGTAGAAGGACACTGAAGGCCTGAGATCAGATTGTACAGAGTTGAGATTACACCTTGAGAAGTTGGCTTCAACATGAGAAATTCATCCACAGGATTTTCTGGATTTTTAGGATGAAATTGTGCCATCACTGTGTCTGAGTCTTCAAATTGTACCTTAAATCAAATCAGTATCACTTTTGGGATTTCATGACTTTTTGTTGAGTTTTGACTCTTGGTTGTACAGTTTCTCACTGTGAAAATAACAGTGTGGAGGCAGGCAGGCCACAGCTGCTCTCCCAACCAGCAGTGGCCAGAGCTCCATGACCAATGTCATAAATGGGCCCTGACTGCATAACACTGGCTAGGATATGCAATGGTGTGGAAAAAGTGTTTGTCCCCTTCCTGATTTATCTTTTTTTTGCATGTTTGTCACACTTGAATGTTTCAGATCATCAAGCAAATTTAAATATAAGTCAAAGATAACAAAAGTAAACACAAAATTAAGCTTTTAAATGAAGGTCTTTTTATTACGAAAGGAGAAAAAGTCCAAACCTATTTGGCCCTGAAAAAAATGCCTCCCCATTAAAACATAACTCTGGTTTATCATACCTGAGCTTCATTTCTCCTGATAACTGCCATACCTGTTCTTTATTCAGAAATCACTTAAATAGGACCACCCTGACAAAGCAAAGTCGACCATGGTTGTCCCCCCACCGCATGAACAAAGAATGCTCACCATTCCACATATGTCAGTTACTGTCACCTGGTAATGGTAGGATAATCCTGCTGGTAATTTTATTTTATTTTTTTTGCCACACCATAGTCTCGTCAGGTGCCTGCTAAGTGGCCAGTATATAACCTGTGTCTACTCTAGTGTCATTATGTTCTTCAGTCCTGATTCTACTGGTTCACCCTCTACTAGTTCTCGATACTGGGCTGATAGGTTACACACTGCATGCAGGCCATCTAACTCAGAGCATGATTGGCCCCTGCTCATCAGCTAACTCTTTGATGCCCCCCCCCCCCCCGCCGCCACCTTCACCACCACTACCAATGTCCCCCACCCCACTTTTTTCCTCCCTGCCCACTCTGTCTTGTCCCTCGCACAGCTCTCATTGTGCACCACTTCCCCTGATGGTAATCCCCAGCATGATGGCCAGTAGCCAGCGAGGGCAGGTGATGGTCACAGTTAAAAAAAAAAAATTAAATTACAAACAAAATGACAACTTCAGTGATGCTGTAAAAAATTAAGAATTAATGGAGGAATTAAAAAAATGAAGTTGACCAAAAGATCCTCAAAAGGTGTACGTCATGCCAGGATCCAAAGAAATTCAGGAACAAAGGAGAAAAAAAGTCACTGAGATATATCAGTCTGTTGAAGGTTATAAAGCCATTTGCAAAGCTTTGGGACTCCAGTGAACCAAAGTGAGAGCCATTATTATCCACAAAAGGTGAAACATGAAGCAGTGGTGAACCTTCCCAAGAGCGCAATTATAACTCATCCAAAAAGTCACAAATACCCCACAAAAACATTCTAGAAACTGCAGGCCTCACCTGCCTCAGTTAAAGCCAGTGTTCATGACTCCACCATTTTAATTGATAATTGTCTTTCTTTTACTCCTTATGTCCAGCAGCTTGCTAAGAAGCTAAGATTGAAGTTGGGTTTCTTAAGGATCAAATCTTGTCTTTCTTTTGAAGACAGAGACTGGTTTCTACAGCTTCTATGTCTGTGCTGGACTATGGTGACATTCTGTATCTTCCAGAGATGGGAACTTGGGACTCGAGACTCTGACTCAACTTGGACTCGAGTCTCAATTTTGTGACTTTTTGACTTGACTCGATCAAATCAAAAAAAGACTTGGACTCGCTTTGACTCGAAGCTCAGTGACTCGAGACTTGGACTCGACTCAACCCCTTTGACTTGGAATGACTCGAAGAATGACTCATACATCAGAGACCAAAGAGCCACAAGCAGCATTTTCATACAACAACCCAAGTTCTGCTGTGAGTGCAACCATTGAGGGAAGCGCTGATGACAGCTCTCCAGTCTCACCGCCACCTGAGCCGCCTGTCAAATCGGAGAGCAGCTCCCACGCGTCTACTCCTGCACTGTGGAGGGCTGTCACGGAGCGGTGGGGCCGCCGGTCACGGAGCAGTTGCGGGAGCTATTTACGAAGGGTCTGCAGCTTCAAAGAACAGGGCAGCCAGGTACAGTGAACCCTTGTTTATCGTGGGGTCACGTTGCACGAAGAACCAGCAACAGGTGAAATTATAGTGAGTGAAAGTAGTCATCTTCACTATTTAAAATTAATATACAGTACTGTGTTCTGTAATGGTGCCCTACAGCCGCATAGCTTCTAGCTTCCTTTAACATGTCCAAAAGTGTAACTTTCTCTACCATAATTAGCATCTTCCTCCGTATTTTGAGCGTGTCTGCAGCTGCATTTGTTGGTGCTGAACGTTTCGTTCACATTGTGGGTTTTGATGTTGAGGAACAACAAACAACATCCCTCAGCCAATCAGGACGCAGGACATAGGCTGTTTAAAAATCAAATTTATAAATAATTTTTTTAAAAACTGCACTGATATGTCTGCGAAAGGTGAACGGAGGTGAAAGAGTGTTCAGTGTACTCGAAAGAAGTTCTCAGTAATGTGGTTGCTGTTGATATATTTTTGCCATTTCGAGACAACAACGCACTGCTGGGCTGCTGTAGAATGGGAACTATTTGGACTGCTTGAACTGATAGCAGA
This sequence comes from Malacoctenus gilli, assembly GCA_032164315.1. Taxonomy (NCBI): domain Eukaryota; kingdom Metazoa; phylum Chordata; class Actinopteri; order Blenniiformes; family Labrisomidae; genus Malacoctenus; species Malacoctenus gilli. The sequence continues at coordinate 11,971 of JASSRZ010031172.1, read as the reverse complement.
GTTTTACCCTTTTTTAAATATTTGAATAAACATTGGATTGTTTAAAAGTGGTTGGTTGTTTATTTTTTATGAAAATGGAGGAAACTTCTCTCCCTCTCAAAGTAGTGGGTCAATTTACCAGATTATACAGATGCAGATGTGTGCTGATTGTTTTCAAAGCATCAAATGAAGGTGAGTGTCCTTGACAAGAAAACATAGTAATACGGTTGTCGTTTTATAAGGGTTGGCATATTTGTACATCAAAATACACCTGATGACACAATTGAAATGACTGAGTATGTTTATCATATAGTATGATAATATATTTTATGTATAGGGCCAGATTCAAGACAGACAGACAACAAGGCACACTCACAATGACACCTACAGGTATTTAAAGTGAGCATCTAAATCTCAGCCAAATATTTCCTTTTCGATATCTCAACAGTTTATTTGTTTGAATGACTTGTTTAGGACTTGAAGGAAAAAATATCAGGACTTGGACTTGACTTGGACTTGCCTGTCGGGACTTGGGACTGGACTCAGGACTCGAGGGCAAAGACTTGGGACTTGACTCGGGACTCGAGCACAAAGACATGAGACTCGACTCGAGCATAAAGACTTGTGACTCGACTTTGACTTGCAAAACAAGGACTTGGTCCCACCTCAGGTATCTTCATGCTACTGCTCAAAGTTTATATTCTCTGGACACAACATACAATGGTGCTCTGAGGTTCATCATCAATTTTAAATGCCTGACTCATAACTGCGCGTTGTATGCTCGAGATGGATGGATGGAGATCAAACCACAGGCATATTTTAATTTCAAGTCTATGTGTGGTCTCGTCCCATCCTACCGCTGGACTAACATCATCCAAAGGTACATTGAAAGCCATAATTGTCGTGCTCAAAATCTTTCTTTCCTTGCCGTCCCAAAGGTGAAGACTTAAAGGGGGACTTAACGATTTTGCACATGCACCTCAACCAAGCTTTTCACCTCCCTCCCCAGTCCCGCCTCCCTTCTAAGTTCTACCCACTCACCCCCGCCTGACCCAAACACAGCCACAGCTCGGGGACGAAATGTGCTGTCTTTACAAGAGACTTCAAATAAGTAGACAAGGCATGTCATGTAAATATCACATTGTTTATTCTGAACTTGCAGCAAACTCAGACAATACAGCGTTACCCTATGGCTACACTACGCACTCCATCCGAGCCTCTGCCGACCACTTCCCATTACTGTTGCGTGCTGAGTATTGTAGTCCTCAACTTTTTATGTGCAACACCACACCAGATCTTTCTTTCTCTGGATTTGCAAAAAAAAACATTGTCATAGTTGCTTTCAGTGATCATGAGAGCGTGAATGCAATCAGACACTTACTGCAACAAAGCATGTGTCTAGCAGAGGATGTAGGCGCTCTGTTAGCCGCTCCTTCCGCTGTTGACATAAAGTTGAACTCCAGAACACGACTTATTTCTCTCAGCTAAAACATTTCCTAGACATGCCGTATTTTCGGGTCAGACCAGCCAGCCGTGAAACATCGACAGTCCTCCCTGCTTGTGAAAGCTTTCTTTCTCCCGTGTATAAAGACGGGTTCTTATGGGGCTGCTCGATGCAGCCGATGTCAGCTGTGTGAAAACTTCTGCAGGGACTCCCCCAATTAGACATTTTTCTGTTGTATCATTTCGGCTCTCTGGGATTAAACGAAAAATTTATGAATATCCTTACTTTGTCTCTATTCTGCCACCATCTCATCTTTTTTCAGGTCAGGGGGCTGCGTCACTCTTTGCCATGGCTCCAAAGCAGAGCCGACATTAACACGAGTTTTGCTCCTTGTGGCATCAAGTTGTGGCTTTACTACCAGTTTGTGTGCAATAGTCCTCTTTCATCCCAGCAGCTGGCTTTGGTCGCTCAGTTTTGGTTGTTTGTTGTTTTTTTTCTCACAACTATGAAAGCCGTTTCTACCACCAGGTAGCACTGGTGTGGAGACAAGCGCTTGATGAGACTGGTGTGGAGACAAGCACTTAATGAACGGAGAGGGGAGGGGGGAGAAGGGAGGAGAGAAGAAGCCGGCAGCCCGACGATGCACAAACTCGAAGGACCCAAGGTTGGAATAATTCACTCCGCGTCTGTGAGCCCATTGGCGGCAGGTATGAGGAGCCTCCACTCCGCAACATGGATAATACAAGGACTGGAAGAAAAGTCGGGATAAGCTCTGAGTGCAGCAGGTGGGATCCAACCAGAATATCCAACAAGCAGCTTCGGACGGATCGCAGATGAGCCCGGAGCTTCAGAAGAACACCACCGCGCTTACCCCTTCTCTTCAGGCATTTCTTGCGGGGCAGGGTGTGGGCTAAGTAGCGCAGGCACAACCAACAGCGGGGGCGGCGGAGGTGAGCGGATTTGCTGGTTCCCATAAAAGTACTAACTGTGTAGGTTTGGTTTTCCCTTCAATAATAAAAACCTTCACTTAAAGACTGCATATTGTGTTCAAACTTGTTCACAGGCCACATACAGCCAAATCCAGTGGTGGACAACCACAGAGTACATTTACTTGAATACCGGATTTAAGTACATTTTTTGAGTATGTGGACTTTACTTGAGTATTTGAAATGTAGCAGAGTGAAAGTCATACGTTTCCACAAACAAAGACAAATATCATACTTTTGACTTCACTACATTTCTAGGAAGTTTCTCGCTACTTTTAGGCTCAGCAGAGCTTTGTAGTCAGCTGCTCGTGTTTTTCTTTTCTAAAATGGAACTATGGCATCCTGGCTCTGTGTAACATGGTTTCCCAGACCTGCCTGACTGACATTCAAATGGAACTTGGCAGGAATGGAGATAGGAGAAACCGAAGCAGATAAACTGACACACCCTTGGCCATATCTAAGCTCAATGTTTGAGATTTCAGAAATGAAAAAAATGATTCTTAAAGTTTCAAATGTCTTCTGTGTTCACCGCAGACAAACTACATTTCTGTGTACAAGAGCTCACTATCCAACCTGAGAAAGCACATTGAGGTACTTTTTTTCTTGAGACACTTTTGTAACAGAGTGGTTCTACATGTAAGTTAGTACCTCATTAGGTGGTATACAGGGAGTTACAAGGTTCTATAAAAGCTTCTATAAAAGATCATGAGCTTCCCGCTCATGATCTTACTTCACCACATCTGTTTGAAGTCACTCGTTGAGAACTTTAAAAATAACTGAAGTCAAATGTAAATGTAGCTTGGGTCCTGGACCCAAAGATCACATGTTCAACACGCACGCACGCACACACGCATGCAGGCACGCACCAATAGTTACGAAGGTCTAGTCTCATTTCCGACAGTACTTTGACTTAAGTACAGAAGTTGAGAACTCTGTCCACCAATGGCAAAATCTTATATCAGTGGCTGGGCTGGACCAGTTTTCATAGTTGCATTTTAATCTCTCGTTTATGATGACTTAAAATACTCCTTTTGTTCAAGACCAAATGAGTTCAACTAATCTCAGAAAACACTGAGGATATTTTCACATTTCTTTACTCACAAAATCATGGCTTGCATTCGCTAGTCTGTTGTTCAGTTGCATTTCTGCCATCTCCTGTTCAGTTCTGGCTTATACGAGTGTTCCTTGCTTTGTCGAAAGCCACCAATGCAATTTCAAATCAACAGAGTAGAAATAGAAGATAGATTTATTAGAAACTGTTTATCAACTGTAATTTTTACTTCAAAAAGGGACACCTCACAGATGAGGTAACACCCTCTGGCGGATCTGTTTTGGCTTGCAGGCTGCACTTTTGATAATCTTGATCTCGGTAATTCAAAGAAAGCAATTTGCATACAACCATGAGTAACTTCCTGTTCTGACATTACAATTTTTTAGCAATACTCACCGTGAATTAGACTCTTCACTCCTCACTTACACAGAATTCATGCAATAAGTCAATATTTGCAGTGTTGACCCTTCTTTTCAAGGCCTCTGCAATTCTCCTTGGCATGCTGTGAATCAACTTCTGGACCAAATCCTGACTGATGGCCATGCTTGCATAATCAAAGCTTGGAGTTTGAATTGAGTAGAAATTGTGGGTTTTCGATTTCCCACCCGCCTCTTGAGGATTGACTACAAATTCTGAATTGGATTAAGATCTGGGGATTTTCCTGGCCAATGGCCAAAAATCTTAACATTTTGTTCCCCGAGCCATTTTGTGATGACTTTTGCTTTCTGGCAAGGTGCTCCATCATGCTTTAAAAGGCATTCTTCATCACTAAACTGCCCTTGGATGGTTGGGAGAAGTTGCTCTCGGAGGACATTCTAGAACCATACTTAACACATGGCTGTGTTTTTAGGCAAGATTGTGAGAGCCCTTGACCAAAAAGGGCCTCAGGATACTTCACTGTTGGCATAAAAAGGACTGATGGTAGTGCTCACCTTGTCTTCTCCAAACAAGCCTTCTTCCGGATGCCCCAAACAATCAGAAAGGGGATTCATCAGAGAAAATGACTTTACCCCTGTCCTCAGCAGTCCAGTTCCTGTACCTTCCACAAAATATCAGTCTGTCCCTGATCGTTCTACTGGAGAAGTGGCTTCTTTGCTGCTCTCCTTTACATGAAGCCTTCCTCCAAAAGTATTCACCTCATTGTGCGTGCAGATGCACTCATACCTGCCTGCTGCCATTCCTGACCAAGCTCTGCACTGGTGGTGGCCCGATCTTGCATCTGAAACAACTTCGGGTGACGGTCATGATGCTTGCTGGACTTTCTTGGGCTTGAAGTTCTTGATAATTTGATAGATGGTTGACTGAGGTGCAATTTTACTTGCTGCTATAAAGTTCCGTGTTAGGCCCTTTTTGTACAATGATGCTTCCTTCATGTTTCCTTGCAGGTAACCATGGCTAACAGATGAAGAACAATGGTTTCAGGCACCATCATTTTTTTAAAGAGTCCAGTCACTCAATCATGACAGATTGAGCTCCAGCGTTGTCTTCATCAATGCCCACACCTGTGTTAAGGTGTGTGATATCTGTGTGCCACTAGTTGTGTTTCTAGCCACCTTTTCTTATGCGCATTTAGTGAAAAGTACACATAAATACTTGAATGGAAAAACCAGAAATTCAATTTAAGGCAGTTAATTCGCATAAAACTTTTTTTCATTTGGAGGGGGTGGATTTGTCAGTGTATTGAAGAAAGGAAATGCGAGTTTTTGTGATTGAAACAGGTTATGCAAATAAAACTGCTGGAGGAAGTATTGGGATATGTGTTCCATCCACTGTAGACCGAGGCGAGTTAAAGAAGGAGCAGCCCGGCGGCCGGAGTTTAGAGAAGGCGAACAGATCACTGTCATGAAGCCATGTTTCAGTGATAAACATGAAGTCCAACTCCCGGGTCTCAAATACGTTTTTGAAACACTTGCATGATGTGATTTGTGTTTGACACAATGCAAAGATTGGGGGCAAAGTTATAAATGCTCAATAGCCTTCCAAGCTGTCTGCTACACATAAACCAAATCTATCGCATATCTGCGAGAGATTACCATGCTGTCGATTTATAAATGTATATTTTGCCTCACAAGTAAATTTTCTGGTGTTCTGAGGGTGAGTTTTAAAAATTGGCAGATTTGAGTGAACAGGTTGCTTTCATGACTCTCAAGTGTTGGTGTCACGCCCTGGATATTCGGTGCTGAAAGGTTTATTGACATGTTTGCAGCCTGACTCATTTCACTTAGGATCCCAACAGAGTAGTTTTTAAAACAGCTTCTGGTAGCAGGGGCCTATCAGAAGCCTTGAAAGAAAACCAAAAGAACAGCTGAATTGAGTTGAGTCAAGTAGGTGCTTGTTGCAAACATGTGCAAAAGCCTGTTTGAATTTTTAATATTTCAATTCAGAAGAAAGCTATCATAGCTGATCAGAAACTGGGATATTAAAATAACTGAAAAATCACCTACCAACAAAGCGGATTGCTCTTCTGATAAAGGAGTTGAAGTTGCAGCCAGCGGCATTGATGTTTGCCTCGGTCCCCACGCCACTCTTTTTCCGAGACATGCAGCAAAACAGGATGGCTTCTCCGATCATTATCTGGGGATACAGTCCACCCATCACATGAGTTAACATGAGGGCAACAAGTAATGAACATGCATTTGGCAATAGTATTGTCATTCAAACAAAATAATGTGCTGTGAGAAGTGTTTGTCCTCTTCCTGATTTTTTTTCTCTTTTTATGCATATTTGTCACATTTAACTGTTTCAGATTATCAAACAAATTTAAACAAACCAACATGGCCCTGTGTGAAAGAGTGCCCCCCCCTGCATCAAAACACAACACTGGTTTATCATACCTAAGTGAAAATTCCCAAGCCACACCTAGGCTGTATACTGCCACACCTGTTATCAATCAAGAAATCACTTAAATAGGACCGGCCTGATAAAGTGATAAAGTGAAGTAAACCAAAAGACCCTCAACTCAAGCCCTATTCTCGCTCGACATCATGCGGAAACCCAAAGAAATTCAGAAACAAATGAAAAAGAAAGTCATTAATATCTATCAATTTGGTGAAAGTTATAAAGCCATTTCTAAAGCTTTGGGACTCCAGTAAACCAGAATAAGAGCCATTTTACAAAAATAGTGAAAACTTGTAAGAGTGGTGAACCTTCCCAGGAGTGGCCAGCTGAACAAAATTACCCAAAGAAAACTACTGCTGAGCAAAAAAAAAAAACAAAAAAAAAACCATTAAGGCTTGCCTCGTTTTCACCAGAAAATATCTTTATGATCACCAAAGACTTTTAGGAAGATACTTTGTGGACTGAGGAGACAAAAGTTGAACGTATTGGAGGTTGTGAGTCCCATTATATCTGGCATAAAAGTGAAATTATGGCAGTTGTAGTGTGATGGTCTGGGACTGTTTTTCTACTGTCAATCAACAAATCCTGAAGGAGAATGTTTGGCCATCTGTTCGTGACCTCAAGCTGAAGCTGGGACAAAATTCCAAAAATCACCAACAGGTCGCCATCAAATGGCTGAAGATAAACAATATAAAGAATATTATATAATATATAATATAATATATAATAATAATATAATATAAACAATATAAATTTGATTGACCCTCTCAAAGTCAATCAAAGTCAAAATTATTGCCACCAACTAACATAACTTAAACATTAAAACTATGTGTCATATTTCATCTTTGTTAGATCAACACTTTGTTGCAGACATTCAACCCACTACTTGCCAGCTGCAGCTTTTACCCCTACAGTTTATTCTCAGAAACATAAGGACTTCTTGCTGCTTGAATGGTCTTTTTTTATTAAGAATTACTTTAACAAACAAAAATAGGAGAGTAGTCCTGAAAGTGCCTAAATTTTCCAAAGCTGTAACAAATAACTTAATATAGCAAAACTCCTCAAAGAGATCATTCTGCAACTTCAACTGTAGAAACAAGTCAAAAAGACATGTCAACATACCAACAGAAACACAATCTGAGGTAGAACTGACACTGCGGTCGTAAGAAACATTGGCATTTTAAAAGACTTCCGAAACTTAAATATTTGTTTTGAAAATCAAAATAAAATTAAAGCTCCATTTGTCTTCTGTGTAGGAAACTAAGATTGTACCTCAAGGTGCAATATTCAAAGGGCAAATATAACGTGCAATGAATTATCCTTTTTTTCTTTGTTTCATTAAGTGTCTTTTCAGTTTTTGGTGAATGTATTTTTTGTGACTTCATCTTCAAAATCTTGTCTTGTTTGCATTCAAGAGCTGCTTTTCAAAAATCGTCATCTCCCAGTCTGTTCCTCCAGGGCAGAAAGAAAGAAAGAAAGAAAGAAAGAAAGAAAGGGCATGATTATTGAGACAATAACAGTAATCTGGGTATTTACTATGCTTGTTAGCAAAGCATAGTAAGTGTGGAATATAATCACAGTTCATCCCGACCAATGCTGAAGAGCCTCTCTACTGGAGCGCTTGAGGGCAGGGTAGTGTTGTGCTTTATGAACAGCTTTTTATTCTTTGGAAGCTGCATGTATTCTTAAAATCCATTGGTGGTTGGGGCATCCAAATATATGTCCACTTCTGCTTTTGTAACTTGAGTGTTGCTTGAAAATCTGAAGAATGATGATGCAGGGTCTTTGTGACTTTCACCACTGGACTGAGCTTGACCTCGATCTCTTGCAGCTGAGTCATCAGAGGTGAGGGCTTGAAATTCTCTTTTTAGCATTAGTCTGTACTGAACTGTTTCTTTTCACATGGAACCCAGTCAAACTTGAACCTTGGAATTAGCATTGCAGAGAGAATATGCTTCCTCTTCTGCAGAAGACCGGACGGTAGGATATACTCTCTGTAATGTGCTTGTGCTTAGTGAGTGCAAAATACTCTCTGAGAGGACAGCATGTGACCAGAGCCTCTGGAACCGGACTGTATGCTCTCATCATGGAGGTCTGACATGTGGCATTGCAGCAGTACAACTGTTGGAGCCAGGTTAGATGTAAGATGTTAAGCACAAGAGCCAAAAGCTTCATCACTTCCACAAATGTGTGTATGAAGTTGATTTTAGGTGGAGAGAATCTATGGAACCCTAACTCATCACTCATGGTGTGCAGAATCAGTAGTCGTAAATGGAGGCAGCATCATTTGCAGGGGTGACATCAGCCACATTCATCTCTGCCTTTGTAGTTACCTTTGCTATCCGAGAAAGTCGTTCCATGGCAAGAAAAATTGAATTCTACCTGGTGTCATTTAGCACTACAAAGCCAAGACCAAGTCTTTCTTCCACAACATCAGATGCTTTTGGACTTTTTTTTAACCTGGTTCCAGAGAGCGGATTCTTTTGTAAAAACTGCCCTCAGTGTTGTTTAGTAGCATTGTTCAGTTACCTTTTCTGTATCTTTGGCAACTGGATTCAGGGTGTGAGCAATGCACCTTCTGTGAGGGGGGAAGGATGGTCCAGACCTGAGAGAGGTGCAGGCTCCATCTGATCATCTTCATCTGAGGTGTCACTGGCCGAATGGACTGACTCTGGTTCATGATCATCTTCTTTTTCAGCTTCATCAAAGTTGACCACTGTCTCTGACTCTTGAATGTCAGTGGCAACATCTGTCCCTAAACAGTTGAATGCCTTGACAAAATTTGCAGTGTTGTCTGTTCATGTACATACAGCCTTGTTGTGGACTTTCAATTCTTAACATCTGACTAATTTTGCCAACACATCATGTGTATGTGCTCCTTTAATCCACTCACATGCCAGCACAGCAGAGTGTCTTTTTAAAACATCAGTTTTGTTTAGCCAGTGGTGTTCAGTAGCTGGAATATGTGCACGGCTGTAGTTCTCGTATCCAATAGTTGGCAGAACAGAAAATCCTCCTAAACTGTACCATTACACTCATATCTGACGTACAAAAGCAGATTAGCAAAATATGCAACGTCGGTCGTCTCATCCAGTTGGAGGGAATAATACTGATTTCTTCTGATGCGCTCAATCTGTGTCTTTTTAACGCTAACTGCCATGATCTGTATTCTCCGTGACACTGTGTCTTTTGAAAGTGGCACCAAGTTTAACTGCTTAGCAGCTTTCTCCCCACACATGATGTGTGTGATTTTTTTGGCTAATGGCAAACACAGTTGCTTGCCAATCGTGTACGTCCTCCTCTTCATTTTCAAGGCGGCTGTCTGAAATAGTCTCCTTCTGAACTGTAGACCTCTTCGAAATAGTTCCAGTTTGAATCCACGATTGCAGTATTCCAGAAACACTAATTTCCCCCCATCAGCATTTTAACTGTTCATCTTTTCATACACGGGTTCACTCATAACCAATCATTTCTCAAGTAAGCTAATTTGGTGGTCATTTAAGAACTGGAAGACGTTGCAGGCTGATTATAAATAAACAGTATATTTCCAAACAAAATAAAACAAAGGGAAGACAATACTTATTGCGAATAACAATTTAATATCTTTTATGTATTTTAATTATACATTTTTTATAATTTTGGTAATACTTTTCGCCACGTACCACTAGAGCGAGCTCGCGTACCACTAGTGGAACCAGCAATTTATCTTGACATGACCAAAAAAGTTCTTTGTGTTGTTTATACTGAGATAATGGACTGATTTTCTCATGTGAATGTTTATTCTTGTTAGAGATTTGTGATTTACATTGTAAGCGTTTTGGTGTTTCATAATTTTGTTGCCAAAAAAACTTTGGAATTTGAATTATATGTGACCTAAATTGGAAGAATGTTTTTTTAAGAAAAAAAAACACCTGGTTATGTCAGCCTAGTGTGTGTGTGTGTGTGTGTGTGTGTGTGTGTGTGTGTGTGTGTGTGTGTGTGTGTGTGTGTGTGTGTTAAATACATCTGCTATTCTTAATGCTCTTACTTGCTGTGTGTATGAGGGGTAAAGAGGTGCAGTGCTTTGTTAAGACTAGTTCAAGTGCCTTTTATCATGCTGTTGTTTTATAAAGTCTGGCTGGCAACAGTAATCAATAAATCTTCATACTGGGAGTAAACGTACCTCCTTTGTGAACTGTAGCTAATAGGGTAACCCTTTGCTATCGTATGTGTAGGTTGGTCATGATGTTGGTACTTGGCGAGCTTAACATTTTCTCAGTTGGTACATACTGTAAAAGGATTGAGAACCACTGTTCTACACAAATCCGGCAAACATTATACAGAATGTCTCGTGACTCCATTCATCATGGTTGTCCGCCACAACTGGACAACCTTGTTTTGCAGTGTATTGTCAGAGACCTGCAGCCTTTGAGTAAAGTAGAAAGCCCAGCTTTCACAAACCTAATTAAGGGGCTGCAGCCATCTAGAAATGTGCCATCAAGTAAAAAATACAGACACTGCTAAAAAAGAAATTTGAAGAGAACATATATGAACTAAGGACTGAACTCTTTGACATGGATGTGGTGACCACAGCAGCAGATTGCTGGTCAGCTTTGAACATTAAAGGTGCACATACACATGATGTGTTGGCAAAATTAGTCAGATTTTAAGAATTCAAAGTCCACAGCATGGTTGTATGTACAGGAACAGACGCTGCAAATTTCGTCAAGGCATTCAACTGTTTAGGGACAGATGTTGCCATTGACACTCAAGAGTCAGTGCAATAAATCACCTGCTTCACACAGCCCTGCCCCACCTGGACTCGACAAAGGGGAATTATGTGTGACTGCGGTTCATGGACTTCAGTTCAGTGTTCAACATCATAATCCCTTCTAGACTGGTCACTAAGCTGCAGGACCTCAGACTCACCCTCTCCTTGTGTGGGTTGGTCTACAGCTTTCTGACCAGCAGCCCATGGTTCAATTGGAAAATCATGTTTCTCTCGCACCCTCCGTGGACATTGGTGCCCCCCCAGGTCTGTGTGCTGAGCCCTTTGCTGTACTTGCTGTACACCAATCTGATTTTGAATAACAATGAGGACTGTCTCATGACTATCACCCACCTGGAGAACTCGTGAAGAGACAACAGCCTCCAACTAAGCATCAGCAGAACCAAAGAGCTGAATGTGTACTACAACAGGAAGCAGCAGAGGAGCATTCCACCCACTCATGACCAGCGGCACAGAGGTGGAGAGCTTTAAATACCTTAACATCACGCATGACCTGACGTGGTCCTCTCACATCAACACCCTAGCGAAGAGGGCTCGACAGCATCTCTTCTACCTCAGACACCTGAGGGACTTCAAGCTCCTGTTCAAGGTTCTGAGGAATTTCTACACCTGCACCATTGAGTGTTTTGGCTGAGAGTATCACCACCTGGATGAGTAGCATTACCCAGCAGGACTCCTTGGCCCTGAGGAGGGTGGTCTGCTTGCCTGATCACACTATCAGAACCACCCTCCCCAACCTGCAGGACATTTACAACAGGCAATGCAGGTTAATGGCCAGGAAGATTGCGAGCAAGCCCAACTGCCCCAAAAAACAGACTGTTCTCTCTGCTGCTGTCAGGGTGGCATTCCTGCTTCCTGAAGGCAAAGAAAGACAGGATAAGGATGTGCTATGTTTGACACTTATT
>JASSRZ010031073.1:1298-14086 GCA_032164315.1 Malacoctenus gilli | reverse complement strand
CGGCGTCCCCCCCCCCCCCCCCCCTCGAGTTGTTGGAGCGTTTCCCTCCCTTTTTTTGGAGCGCGCACGCCGTCTGAAAATAGCGATCGAAGCGACAAAAGGGAACGAAGACGGCGAAGGAGACTCGCGTGTTCGGAGACGCTCGATCTTCGAGCCGCCGCCCTTCATTCCCTCCGAACTCGCGTAGAAAACGTCCACCCCCCGGCATCGTCTAGGCGGCGTAAACACTCCTGGTGAGGAAGAAAGAAGCACTCTCGCTTTTAACCCAAAACATGTTCGGCAACCGCGCGAGACGAAGGTTGCAACTTATTTATGATGACCAGCCGCGGCGTCGATAAACTCCGAGCCGGCGTTTGGAGCCGGCCGACGTCGGTTGTGCTCGCTCGCTGCGTGCGAGAGTAGGGGGGGGAAAGAAAAACAAATCACACATTTAACACGGCGAACCTTGAAAAGCACGAACCCCCCCCCCCCCCCACCCCCGGAGACCGAAACGCCTTGAACGCTCTCGCACGCGTAAACTCGCGGCATCGCGTTCGATATCGGCCCGCTAACGCCGGTCCGAGCTCCGAGAAAGCGTGAATATGTGATGCCGGGTGAACCCGAAACACCGGGAGAAGCGGACGCTCCGCTTGGAACGACAGCCTGAAGGACGCGCCGCATTCCGTGATATTTATCGGGCGGCGTCGCCGCGGACAGGAAATTAAATTGACGTCGCTGCCGAGGCGCGGCAAATCGAGCGCCCCCCTCATACGTGTCGCCTATCGGCGCGTAAATCCAGATGTTTTGCCGGCGGAAGGACAGCTGTGGAAATTGCGCCGCACGCCAATAAAAACACCGAGGGGGCTCCGGGAGAGAGCCGCGAAATACATAAAAATAGTGTTTACCTCCTTTCTCACTTGTAAAAAAACGCCCCCATAATGACATAGCGAGATCTTGCCCCCCCCCCCCCCCACCCTGCCGGCATGTTTTTACATCCCAGCGTGGCCCCGGGCCTTGTTGTGTGGTGTAAATTTTGCCGGCGTTTAGTGGCCTTGTGGGGATTTACGAGCAAACAAACAGCGCGTGCGGTCCGCGGGCTTCGGGTGCGAGGCGGCGCCGTCGCCGCCGAACAAGTGATGGGGGAGGAGAGTAATGAAGAATGAGGTGGGAGGGGTGGGGGGGGGAGGTCAGGGTGAATGGCTGAACATAAAGTAAGTCTCGCCCGGCCGTTAAAGAATGTGGCTTCCTGTCTTCCTCGGCGGGTTTACGGCGGGTCGCTTGCTTTGATTGACGGGTGTGCGTCCAGCGTCGGCGCCAGCTGATGACGCCACTCGGAAAGGCGGACGGACGTCTCCCAAGACGCCAGGTTTTCCCCCAGACGTCCCTCGAGGACACGCGGAAGACGCGATCGTTCATTCGCCTCCTCTGACCCGGAAACCATCGACAGGCCGCCGATCCATCGCGGACGCGCGAACGCACAATCGTGCACAACAGCCCCACCAGAGTGCAGTTTATGCACTGACGCTCAACCTTTTGATCTTAGAACCCCCCCCCCAAAAAAAGTGCCTCAAACAAAGCCTGCGGACCCCCTCTGTGATCACTGATTCGCCAAAAGATCACAGCGAAACAAAACGCCAGCAGGCGCATCCGCACGATTCAAACAGCCTTCAAAATAAAAGTTTTTTGCGGGAAGTTTTTTTTTGGGGGGGGGGGGGGCGCGGGGCGTCATCTTTTTCTTTGGAACGTGTCGATTTAGTTCAGAAAACCTCCGAAAAGCAAAAGAAACGCAAACATCTCGCGGTGAGTCAGAACGCAACAGTAAAAATGTGAATATTACTGTCGCCACGCCATGAAAATGGTGCTTTCAGGGTCCCAGTTGATGTGCCAACCGGAGTTCATGTCACACATGCTGGGATGCTTCCTTCCAGCCTGCACCCAGGGTTCAGAATACCCCACGAAATGTTATTTTCCCCTCCCTACAACAGGGAACCACTCAGTGAAAATGGCCCCATGTGACAGAGGACCAGAGCACTCCATCCATCACAGGCTGAACATCCTTTTTGTTGGACCTTTGCCTGTAATTAAGTTTTCCTCCTGATTTTGATGCTGCTTTCTTCTTCATGGCGCAGCGGTTTGACCGTCCGCTCCGGCAGCCTCGCTGTCGTCGATCCGCTCTGTGCGCACGGCGGCGTTCGAACGGCGTCCGTTTCGCCTCCGCGTGTCGAATTAGGTGCGACTTTGTGGCGAGCCGGAGCCACCGCTGTCGCCCCGCTCAGACGTTCCCCGCGCCACGCGAGGACCTTGGTCTCCGCCCTCGACGAGACCGCGGCGCGAGCGCTCCCGCGGAGGCAGGCGGGCGGACGGCTCGAAATTGCCTCCCCCCCCCTCCCCCTCTCTCTCCCCGTGATTGGACTATATTTAACGGCCATAATAACCACACGGAGGGCCATAACCGGGCGCGATTCTGCAGACAAAAGCGCGGGAACGGCGCATAAAACACGGATTCTTTATAGGGGAAGTTTTCTGGCTGGCAGGGGGGGGCGCGGTGGCTGTAAAAAAAAAAAAAAAAAAAAAATCTACGTGCCGACTTTATGCGCGAGCGCTGCGAGGCGGCGGATGATGGAATCCGGCCCGCGAGCCAGATGAAAGGTCATCGCGAGCGGGCGCCAATCAGCTGGCGACGGGAGTTACGCAGGCCGTCCAAATTGCCTGACGTTGATCTGAACTCCCCACCACCACCACCCAGAACTTACCGCCTAATGAATCCTCCACATAAAAAAACCCGAAGCCTTGCCCCCACCCACCACCTCCTTAGCGTCTTAATAATTCATCGCGCCGCCGCCGCCCGGAGGAGCCGTCTTCAGCAGAATATCAGGCTCCTTCCCTCCTCCTCCGAGTCTCTTCCGCGGCGTCTCGCGGGAAATAAAGTGTTTGTCCATTAACATTAAAGACGAGCCCCCTTCCCGGCCCAACGCGGGGGTTAATCCGCGAGCTCGCCGCCGTTGCCGATGGGGAGGGGGGGGAAAAAAGTGCTGACTGGACACTGACACCATTTTGCTGATTACATCATGTAGCTGTCTGTCTGTCGGCGGGGAGGGAGGGGGGGGGAAAAAAGATCGAGGCAAGGACGAGAGCTAATTTGGGTCAGTCAAGGTATGTCGGCCAATCGGGACGGCCGCCGCTTCCCCGGGAAGACGCGGCCGGCGATCGCGTGTGACGGGCGTGCGAACGCGGCCGCCGCACGTTCTCCTCCCCCCATCAGAGCTCGTTACCTCGCCTCCGCCGAGCGAAGTTCACCTCATCATCCATCTTTCATACCGTCTCGCTTGTCTTCCCGTCTGAAGGCGTAGCAGGTTTGGGAACACCCCCCCCCCCCTTCCGCCTCCTCTTCCGCCCTGGTCGTCGGTGGAAGTGTCCTTGAGCAAGGCGCGGGAACTCTCAAAAGCTGCTGAAGGGTGTGTGAGCGCCACGCGGGGGGGGGGGGCGGGGGGTGAATGTGACTTACAGTGTGGAACACTTTGGGGGCTGCTGAAGGTGGTGAACAGAGAACAAAGTGTTATTTAATCCTTTTTTTAAAAATTTATAAGTTCTTTTTTAAATATTTGGCTTATTGACACAAAAATGCACCATCAAATAAATTAAATTTGAAATAATTTATCAAAAAAGAAATGATAGAAATAATAATAATAATAATAATAATAATGATGATGATGATGATGATGATGATGATGATGATGATGATGATGATGATGAGGAGGAGGAGGAGGAGGATTATGATGAGGATGATACTAACAACAATAGTGATAATAATAATAATAATAATAATTATAATAATAATAATATTGACACAAAATGCACCATCAATTAAATTAAATTAGACATAATTTATCCAAAAAGAAATGACAACAACAATGTAATAACAATAATAATAATAATAATAAAAATGATGATGATGATTATGATGAGGATGATACAAACAACAATAGTGATAATAATAATAATAACAATAGTGATAATAATAATAATGATAACAATAATAATAATAATAGCAAGTTTTAAGGTGCTCAAAGTTGCTTAATAAAAATAACAAACATTAGATTTCATTAAAAAAAAAACAGGATGGCATCTAATAGACTTAAATAGTTATGATGACGCTGAGCAAAGTTTCTATCAGCTTGGACAAGTTTCTGGGCTTTTATTTGCTCCATCGTTCGGAGGAGCAGGAGGTTAAAGGGTTAAGGGGGGAAAACAACAACAACAACAACAAATCCTTCCAACAAGCCACCTTTGCTTGTCTTCATTCCCGACAAAGTGTTCCGCAGCGTGTCCACATAAATCTGTCGGTGGGAATGGATTCAGGAAGATGCCAGCGGGTTGCTTCCAGCTTGAGTGATGCCCGCCGCCCGCCTCGTTCAGCAAAGTGCGCGAGCTTTGTTTGTTTTTATTTAGGGGATCGGCGCCAGTGGGGTCGCACGAAAGCATAAAAAAAGCCCCCACAACTCTCGCTCAAAGTAGCGTGACAGTGTTTCGCAGGGTTTCCGCACGCCGCTTAAAACCTGTTTCAGGTCTAATGACTCGTTTGCCAAACACACTAATTATCGCCTCTCACTTTGCCATCCAGTTGTTCATCATCCCTAATTGGACGCTTCCTCCCGCACCTGACGCCTGCCGGGTGCCATATGGCCGTCCGAAGGGCACTTTGTGCGCTCGCCGAGTGGGACGGGGCAGTGGTGTCACGCCGGCCCCGCCTCCCCCTCCCCCATTGTACCTACCAGTCCTGCAGCGGGGAGGAGAGGGGGCACGAGTTCTTATGTAACGCCTCGTCAAGGTTGAGTCAACCAAAACACTGATGGGGGGGGGGGGTTAAGGAAGGAGGGGGGGGAGACGTCGCAGGTCGACCAATGACTGTGAGAGGGGGCATTGATTGACAGGTTGGGACCGAAGCGTCATAACAGAATGCTCTGATGAGTCGAGAGTGTGTGATCAGTACAACAGACACAGTGTGCTGCAGCTGATTACCTGCATAATTGCAAGAAGTGTTTGAATTTATTGGTGTGTGTGTGTGTGTGTGTGTGTGTGTGTGGGGGGGGGTTATACAAAATGCTGCTGATTTAGGCAGCTTGTTAACTAAATTGGAAGTTGAGCAAGTCTTGTCGCGAAAAACCTGCCTCACATCCTCGCCATGTAATCTGACGGTGGAGAAATATCGCGATTGAGGTCTTTCGGTCATTTGGGTCAGGACCCCCCCCGCCCCCAGCCGCCCCCCGACGTCTTTTTCATCAACCTAACAGCCGCCCTTTTGATCCATTTCCACGCGCGGCCCCGTCAGAGAGAGGGGGGGGGGCCGTAAACGTCTCTCGCGGCGTAAATCTTCGAGCGACGGCCGGCGAGGCGAGCGCGATCTGCTCCGATGAAACGCGGCAAGTTGTTGATAAGGAGCCTGGAGTGGACGTTGAGCATTAAACCCCACCCACCCACCCCCCCCCCACCCATCAAACGAGTCGTTCAATTACAGCGCGTTTTGCGCAACGCTTCCCTCTTTTGTCACCCGTACGACGAGGCGATGGCGCGCGACACGGGGCGCCGCAGCCGCCGGCTTCCCCCCCACCCTCCCTCCCCGCAGGATGTGTGTAATCAGCGTAAGAGCCGCGGCGCCTAAGTTTGGAGGACGGCCGGCAGTCCAGAATGACAATGAGTCCCGAGCCGAGGAGCCACAGCTGGACAATGGGATGGGGGGGGGGGGGGGGGGGGGGGGGGATGGATGAGGCCCGGAGAGCGAGAGATCAAAACCCCCCCCACTGCACACCTGCGCACACCTGTTGGCCGCCTCCACTGAGCCGCCTCCAGATGCCCAACGCGAAGGGACAGGCGGGAGGTGGAGGCAATTCATGTCACAGTTCATTTTTAACCAAAGCAGCAGCAAGATTTCTATTCTTGTCCCAAATGTTGGACCAACCCGTCAAGTCACTGCTGTATTTATTTACTCGAGGAAGCCAGCAGGCTCCGCCTTTATCTGATTCAATTCAGCTTTATTTACACTGCGCCAATACAGTCAATAAAGTCATTATATGGTTATTTGCATCCAAATCTACTGTTCATGTGCTAAAAAATGACAAACTGAGAGGCTGAACTGTTCCTCTTCTCCCAGCTTGGGATCCTCCGGCTAAGCATTACTTTTAACAGCCTCCTCAGTGAGCTCCCCCATGGACTTGTCATTCATCCTAATTAAACAGCATGAAGCGCAGAAGCCACCATGCAGATAATGTGTTCATTTACACTGGCAGGTTTAAAAAAAGAAAAAAAAAAAAACCAAGCGAGGAGAAAGATTGCAGGACGAAAGAATGTCTAATCACAGCTGCTTGCCTCAGACTGCTGGCCTCCAGGTGTTCAGCGACTTGCTCCTGAACAAAAACTGCTTGCCCCAAAAAAAATGCTTTACATTGTTTACGGTGTTTGTGTTTAGTGGCCAGCGACGAGCTTTCAGTCGACAAGGACTTTTCACCGCTCTAATATTTGGGTTCTTGCTCCATTTCGAAGCCACGAGTCAATCCGTTGGCTTCCATCTTCCTTTTTCAGCTACTTTGCTTGAAAAACAGCCATTTTTTTTTCTCCCCCCCTTGTTTTTGTTTGACTCTGACTGTCCATGCGCGGCCATCAGCCGCGCCAGCGAACGACGGCAAATAGCGGCCCCGCCCGTCACTCTTGTTATCAGAAGTCCACACGTCCAAAATAGGCTCCGCTGCCCCGAAACACGGCCAAGCGCCACAGCGCGAGCGCGACGGACGCCCGTCTTTGTTTCAGAATCGCCGTGCCCTTCGGAAGGGCCGACACCCAAGTGACTCATCTTGAAAGGAAAATCCGCGCGTAAGGCCACAAACGACCGTCAGTGCGAGAGGATAGCATCCGGAGCGCCGCCTTCGTCGTCCGTTTCCAGCGTCGTTTTCAAATACGGCGTTTCCGTTGTGCGGAGGAGGACTTAACGACAGTTTGTGTTTATTCAGAATCAGCAAATTAAAAACAAAATATTTGTCAACTCGATGCTGTTTCTGCCCCATCTTGTTGACTTCCGTCTCCAGCCCAAACGTAAAAAAGCTGGCGTCGCCCTCCGCGGCCAAAAGTCCATTATGATTACAGTAATAAACAGAACCGCGGGTGGCGATTGGACTGGAATGAGGTTGGAAAAAAAATAAATAAACAAGCGCAACACTCGCCAGAGTTCACGTCTCAAACAAGCCGCGGCTGATTGGAGTGTTTGGTTCGGTGAAAGGCTCCGCGGCGTGTCTTCGGGGCTCCACCCGGTTCACCTCCCTAACCCCCCCCACTCCCCCCCAGCCCCTTCATCTCATCAAACTGCGCAACGCAAACACACTCAAATCTATTTTTCTCTGTTCTTCTCGGCGCAGAATTGAATCGCCTTGATTGTGGCTCCGCGACTCCTGGGGCCGCGGAGAAAGGGGGGGGGGGGACTGATACGGAGACGCGAAAGGCGACGTCGTCGTTGACCTACTTTCCCCGGCGTGAACACTTGTTGCTCGGCGCGTGTGTGTTTCGTAAGATTGATCAGCAGGGCGAAACAACAGGAAGGTGGGGCAACGGGCGGGGCGGGGGGGTGTAATTCATTCCAGGCACCCTGGGGCGATCAGGCCGATCGGCAGCCAGGAAGCCATGCACGCTTCTTTATCTTCTCCTGCGCAGAACAGAGCGTAACAGAGAGTTGGGTTTTTTTTCCCCCCATGGTAGCCTTCTTTTCGTTTCGATTAATCTTCCTCCTTTCCCGCCCGCTTCCTTCCTCCTGTCCTCCATTCCGATTAATTTCGCCGGTATCAGTTGAAACTGCATGTCTAATTGAGGCATTGTGCCTTACGGAATCTACTCTCCAGTAATTGCCGCCGCCGCTGCGCCGCGTATCTAGGTCAGAACCGGCGGTGGGAACCCTCTGGGCCGCCGCTTCCAGGGAGCGCTCGCGTCTTCTCTGATCGCCGCCGTGACTTCCCGCTTCCCCCCCCCCCTTCCGTCCCGGCTCCTCCGCCGCCGCGGTCGACCGGTGTTCGACGCCGAGCCGGGCGATCGGCTACAAAGCCGCCTCCCCCCCGCCGCCGAAAAACGCGCAGCTCGCTCGGCTCGGCATCCTCTGGGACGAGCTCGCGGCTGCCCGTAATGTGTGTTTGCTCGCGTAATGAGCTGTGTTTCTACGCACGCCGTTTTAATGCCGTGCGGAGGAAAGCGCCGCCATACAGCTCCGTGTTTGTGTTATGGGTTTCAACTTGCCCCCCCCCCAGCCCCGCCTCTCCCCTCCCCTCCGCTGCCTATTGGGACCAGGTGTGAGGAGCGGTAAATTGAAAGGTCCCAGGCAATCATCCAGGAGCCCCTCTCCGCTCGGTCATCTGGGGAATTCAGTGTCGCCCAGCTGGGAGGCGCTTGCTCCCCCCCCCCCCCTGCCGCGCCATCCAGGTGTCCTTTCACTCCATCTCGTTGGAGAGATGAGCGATGGGGGGGGGGGGGGCTCCCGCCTCGTCTCTCCGCTCGCACGGACTCCTGCGTTCTTCCTCCCTGGGGAGCAAAAAAAAAAAAAAAAAGTTCCGAAGTCGGCGGCTGGAATCTCGGAAGAAAAAACGTGACGTCCAGGCTGACCTTCAGAGTCGGACGCGACGCGGCGAAAGTCTGATCCTGTGAGAGCGAGGGGACAAAAAAAGAAAGAATAAACGTGTCGCCTGAAGCCGCCGCCGCCACTTTAAACCCCAAAGGTGTCACATCTGAAATCTCTGTTGTTGGTCTTTTTTATTATCATTTGACATCTGAACAAAACTGCGAATTTCGAAGACTTGCTTTCGATAGGTCAACTTATCGCTGACAAAGTCTGAGAGAACGAGCACTGAACTAGTTCATCTATGTGGGTTCGTCGTGTCCAAAGTCTGGAGCGGGAGAGTACATCCTGTAGTATCTCTTCCATACCGACCGGGGTACGATTACACAACAGGTCGACCGCGCTTGATTGCATCCCTTGGCCCAGATTGGCCGAGCAGAGTTCAGGCCGCGGTCAACGTCCCGCCGTAATGCTGCGCAAAGCTGTTTGCAAACAAGTCAGAAGGGGGTCGATACCGAGACCCCCCCCCCCCACCACGCGCAGGACCGAGTCTAAACATGGCTCGCGGCCCAGGGCGCCATCACCCCCTGAGCGCCCCCCCCCCCCCGCCCACCGCAGCGACAGCAGAGCCTGATTGCTTCCTTGCTGTCGTCTAGACCAGATAATTGCGGCTCAGACGCCCCCCCCCCACCCATCCCTCACCACTCCCACCAGGCTGAGGGACAATCTGGTCATTTACATTTTTCATCCGTCATCAGGACACTTTGAGTGAACTTCACAGAGATCCTGCTTGAAAATGGGGGAAGTATTACCAATACAAACTCGGGGGGGGGGGGGGCGCGCAAGCAGAGCAGAACCAACTCCCGATTGGTCCAGCCAGAGTTGTAGAGGGGCGCCTCAATTCGTACAATTTGAGGGCTACCTATAGTGCCCTCGACCATGTGTGTGGCACTTCCAAGTTGCCTGGCAACCGCTGAACGTCACTTTACAGTTGAGGAAAAATGCGCCCGTTGATGTGCGCACGAGTTTCTGGCCGGAGCGTGCGATGGAAAGTTTACGTCCGTTCATGACCCGGTCGGCTGGATCGTGGCTGGGACGCGTCTTTGCCGGTGAAACAAGTGAACCAGCTAACCGGTTTAACGCTACAGCTTTTGAGCTTGCTGTTGCTCGGCAACCAAGTGTAGGATGCAGTGCCAGTCACACATCACAAAGAGGAGGAAAAAAAGACAGAACGCCGACGGTCTCACCTTTTGCTGTAGAGCACGAACCAGAGCACGGAAGCATCGATAGTTCACTGTCGCATTATTTGCTTGTTATGTGGTTTATTAACACCCTAAAACTTTGCAGAGAGGACGCCAGAGGAGTTCCTGGAGACACCGGGCGGGTCCATCAAGAAAGATGCGGGACAAACGCGCCGCGACTGACTTGCGGGCGGACCGGCGGAACGAGCAAGAGCAGCGGCTTAACGCGACTCCGCTCCGACGCAGGAGCGCCGACCGGATTTATTTCCGACCTTTCGAGGCCCCTGAGGTGGAAACCGGCCGGACGCAGAAGCCCCTGGAGCGAGAGCGTTCCCGGGCGGAGGCCCGCTGGAGGCGCACGCGGGACACACCTGACCAGGAGGTCACCGAGGAGATCGTGCAGCTGTCCCACCTCGCCCTGGATACGGACAAGGAGGAGGCCAAGCTGCGGGAAAGAGGCCGAGGCAGGCCGCCATCGAGAGGGGCGGGGCCAGTTTTGGAAGAAGTAAGGTGTAAAACAACCACACCTTGCTTCCCCCTGCAACCACTGGGTTGTAACCCTCATCCCTGCCCCCCTCTTCCTTCCCCCAACCAACCCCTGAACCCCCCCATAGGATAAAAACAGCTCAGCGGCGACACCGCGACATCAGAGCAGGGAGGTTCCGCTCTTGTCAGGTGTTTGCTCGTCGTCGTCGTCTGTCTGTGTGGGTCTTCTCCAAGAACTCTGGGTCCTCCCACCCGCCCAAAATCAAACGCCTCTGAGTTCCTTCCTTTCTTCCTTTAGCCTTCAACGTCGCACTTTGCTCTGATCTGAGATCAGCGTGGCCTCTCCGTGTTGAAATCACCTGACGTAGAGGGAAAATCGGCAGTTCCTCAGCTCAGTGTTGAAATGTAAATAGAAACGTGAACAACAACAAAAAAAACAAACAAAAACGCACTTTTTATCTTTTTTTACGTTCCACAAGAAAGCTCGCATTCACTCACACAGTCATTCACACGTTCATCAGGCCCGACAGGCCGCCATTTCACTTCCTTTGTAGAAAAGCATCATTTTATCTTTTCTTTTTTTCGCAGCAGATTAGACTATATTCTCCAAACGCCCACCTTCCGTTACGGTTCGGCATTTCTTCGCCAGCGATACGTTCTGCCCGAGTCCACTGACCTCACCGTTGAGGCTCCTTCTCTGATTAAAAGAAGAGGATCACCGATAAGCCAATCACGCGCCATGTGGCTGACACACTTTCCACACGTGTTTGTCCAAACAGGAGCTATTAGTCGCTGACCCCCCGCCCCACCCCACCCCACCCCACCCCCAACCCCAACCCCCCACCCACACCGTTACGTAACCGCGGCGATGTCCCAGACTGACACTCCGCTGCCTTAATTCCTCCGACTCCATCCCTCTTTTTCCCCACCAGGGACGTCCTTATCGGGAACCTGTCCGACCCAGGACCCCGATCTCAGGTGGCCCCCCCGCCTACCCACCCCCGACCGCCCTCCCTCCCCACGGGGGGGGGACACGTGCCAACGTTGCCGGCGCTTCATTAACCCCGGCAGATTTCTGGTCCCGATACCGACTTTTAGTCCCCGGGAAGGAGGCGACGTGGCGGCCGGGCGTCGGACCCGGCGTCAGCCGAGTTATGTGGTGTGGAAATTAAGATCGACTGATGTGTGCGCGTGTGTGTGTGTGGGAGGGGGTTTTCGAGGTCAGATAAGAGTCGCGGCGTTTCATCATTTTCGAGCTATCGCCGGAGTTTCCTCGGGGCGTTTTTTTTTTTTTAGTCCTGTTAGGACTCAAAATAGCTTCCCGAACCAGACAGATCGGCGCGATGATCAGTCGAGGAGGAACGCTTTTTGCTCGGCAGTATTAAACCATCAAAGTGATCGTCGATAGCATCTCGTGCCGCGTGAGCATCCATCCATTTGAGGCGCCCGCGCGTGAGAGCAACATTTTATTGGAGGCTGGTTTGATTGTGTGTCGCCAGGCAAGTTTCGGTCTCGGTTTCAGTCATTTCGAAGGGTCTTTTTTCCGATTCACTGGCATCCGACGACTAGGGCTTGAAAGAGGGGTTCAAATTTTGGGACGAGAAACCGAAGATAGACCGAGAAAAACTCGCGGCGACTTTGATTCTTCAGCCCAGCTGGCGTTTGCGTCCACATGTAGTACACACGCCAGGCCCGTAAGCGGCGCCGTAACGCCATACGCAAAACAGAGAAGAAAAAACTCGGAGCTCGCCCAGTTAACATGACACGAGCTTGAGTTTGAACTAATGAGCCATTTCTCAATCCCTATTCTTGTCTGTACTTGCGTCCTCGCGGACTTGAGTCAGCGCCCAAGTCCTGTTCCAATACACAAGTTCGCATTTGGGCAAGTACCTTTAGATACCCGGATATGAACTTGTTACGCCCATTTTAACCGAGGACACATCGGATGGTGACTCGTGTGGACTCGGACAGCCTTGTATCCCAGAATGCATTTCACTACAAGCAGCGATGGCGGAGGAGCGAACACACAACTGTAAGCAGTCATTTAAAAAACAAGTGAGGAGTTTGTTTTACGTCGTTATTATTTTATTTTTATTAAAATTTACAACATAAAATTAGCATTTCTGGGAGACACCGAAGTCCAGGAAGGGACGTCACGAGTACGCTGCCGTTCCAGTTGTCGAAAAAAAACCGTGCCGCGAACTCCCGTCCTCGGGAAGTTTCCAAGTCCGAGCTTCAGAAGTTTGGGATTCCGCGCTCGGCGTACTTGGGATTGAGAAACGGCAACTCTCTCTTTCGTTTTGCTCGCGGAGAAACACAATGGAGTTCAGGTTCGTCGTGACTGAAGTCATGTCAACGTCTCTCTCTAAACTTGTCTCGTTTGCGCGCTTCAATCTAAAAAAATGAATGGATGAACGAACGCAATGTGGGTTAGGGTTAGTGGCGGGAAGCTGGCTTCTGAGAAGCAAAAAGCGAATCGCGATTTCACTTCGTGCTCT
>JASSRZ010031062.1:2087-21362 GCA_032164315.1 Malacoctenus gilli | reverse complement strand
GCACGCTGGATATCTCAAACATGAGTTTATGTGAACAGAGGGGGCGCTGCTCACTTGTCTGAATGAGCTTTCAACACCTTTACACTGTGAATAGCTGAAAAAAGTCGAAATAGCATAATAGGGCTCCTTTAAAGAATAAGTCATAGCATAAAAAGGGAAGGCACCACCATAATGAACACAATGACAAAGTTTTGCCCGGTGATTTTCCAAAATAAGAATCAGAATTACTCTTACCTCTTTTTCCAGTGAGTGCAAATTGAATGGCGTTTCCACCCACACCACAGAAGGCATCTATTACAAACCGAGAGTCAGAGAAGCAGGAGTCCACCTTGAAGGCAATGTGTGCAGCAATTCTCTCAGGTGTCACTGAGAACCAACCCTCTGAAAATGTAAGAGGAAGATTTATGTCAAACATTTGGCTTTAACTGAACACAATTTTCCCTATTATAAGTAGTCTAAATCTGTATGACTACAAATTAACTGTAAATGTGATGGCCTTCCAAAATCTGGCAAATAAAAAGAATGTTTGAGCATTCAGGCCATCTTACTTTCCAAAAAGATTCGACATTTTCAGTATCCCGGCAGGGAGCAAGCCCACATCTCCTGCAGGACAGCCAGAGCTCAAACCAAGGGAAACGCTGCTGTAGCTCAGACTGTACACAACCATGAGGAAAATGCAAATCGCCATTTCACGTCAAGGCTTTCCCGTCACTGGATTTAATGAGGTTCAAAAGCATGCCTGACACTGGACAGAATGAGGCCCTTTCAGACAGCGGCAAGTCATTGTCTGCTGCAGCCAAGGACAGGTGGCAGCAGCAACAAGTTGTTGCTCCAGTAAGATTTTTGTTCATGAACCTATTTCATAAGTTGTCTCTTTCAAACTAAATGTAAAAGAAAAAGAAAAAGAAAAAACAAAACAAAAAAAAAAAACGGGGTCGCCATTCAGATCACATGCAGACTTGCGCTGCAGTCCTGGTAGTGAGAGACTATCACCACCCCTGACAATGCGAAAGGTGTGCTGCAGCTGGGGGGAGCTGAACTGTTGAAAACACAAGATGCCATGTGACTGTGTTGGAAAGGATGAAGCACGCATGCAGCACAAAAACTGACCTTGATCAAGTCTGATCCCTTCGTCAAAGCGGGAGAACAGTCTGTAACGCTGAGCCCAGTATTTGGCCAGCTCCACTGGGACTGCCTGCTTCCTTGCCCGTTTACCTCGCTTCTTCGTTTTCCTTTTACCCTCTTCATTCGAATCTGCACACATGCATATTATTCAAAGGTGAATTGCACCAAAAGAAATCAAATCTTTTTGTTACCACCCGACACCAATTACCTCCTGGTTTTTCAGAGAGGAAATCTTTTGGGACCTGTCGACACTCCAACTGACAACCGGGCTGCTCCCCTCTGTCAGTCAGTCTCCCACTCGAGGCAGTGTTAGAGGCGACATCCAAAAAATGCTTTTCCACAGCCTCTTTTTTTCCTTGCTCACTCATCTCTTGGCCCTGCTGTTCTACCACACATGGACGCTTGTCTTTGGGCATGTTTGGCATCTGGACCTCGCCTTGTACTTTTTTGAGGAAGGTGGAGACCTGTGGAAACAAACATTTTTATTCGTCTAAGCAGCACTGAATTAAACTGCATTAATATAACCTTAGTCCTTAATGTGGTGCCTCCATTCTGCGAGTTATACCTCTGCATTTGTGTGTGTGCTTGTACTTTTTATACATTTGTGCATGTTTGTATATGTACCGTAGATGTGGATGTACCGTTTAGCAACTTCTGTTAAACACTTTGAATGACATTCTAAATGTACAAGGACTGTTTTAATATTTGGTATTTACCGAGGATTTCCGAGACCAAGTGAAGCCTTTGAGATGTACTAGATTCGATTTGTTACAAAGTATGACTTGTTCTGAATTCATATCACAAGTCCAGACACAAGAAATGATTCCATCAATTCCAATCGGTTTTAAAATACAAAAGAGCTTATTTCTATTTCCTTTAAAATTGATAGAGCCACCAATGTTTAAGAATAGCATTGTCTCCAAGTGTGCAATTGGATTTTTCTTTAAGTTTTGAATTTCCCATTTGTGATGCTGTGTCAGCCTCATATGCAGTATCAAATATGCCCTGTGTGTTATTTTTAGGATCAGCCTGAGTGATAGTCAGTCGCGCTAACCACCACCTCTTTGAATGCCGAAATTTTTTTGTCACTAGCCACTTTGAACTTAGAGGGAGATATTTAAAGCCAAATTGCCCCAACAAGAAACACTGAAATTGAAGTAGTTCCTCCTGTGTGTTGCAGCCCACATCAAATCTCACAGGTCTCCATTTACCGTCAATGGGGTGTATGCACACACTGGAGACACACTGCCAAAAACAGGTGCTACATGCGGCCTGATTTCTGCCCGAGCCGAGTCTTCTAAACTTAATGGACATTTGAACTGCAAAAAACTGTGCATTTGCGAACGAGAGCAAGTTCCAGCATTTTACAATGTCACAAAAAGCTTGGTTTTCAGTACTTTGGATTTTCAAGTCACCAGATTGCCACAAAAATGTATTCACTTTATTGTACCACCCGTCACTCCTTGGGAAAATGTCATCTAAATCCATTGAGAAAGTCTTCATTTATTCTGTCGCAAGACAGACACTCCCCGAAATAGACTTCTTGGCAGAGGTGGCTAATCAATTTCACTTTGTGAAGCCTGAAGAATTTTAAAAATAAACCCCCTCATCCCTTTCAAAGGTGGTACCTTCTGAAGTGAGGTGCTCATCGTCGTCTGTGTGTCGTCTTGATCTGCCTCAGGGAACCTGGTGTGTCTGTTCATGCTGCACACAGCCTTCTTACTCCAGCACTGCCTCTTCTGTTTAGGAACTGTACTATCTTTAAAGGTGAACGTGCCTTTGAACCTGAGGCACAAAACGACAACACAAAGACAACTGCAATGAAGTAACATGCAACTTGTTTAATGTCTTCATTTGAATTTTTTTCAGTATAAATAAGGTTTTATGGAAGCTTCCCTAAAAAAATATAACTCGTTCATCTTTGAGAAAATTTCAGAGCTTAAAAATCTGGTCATGATATTTTTTGACCTTTATTCTGGATAAAGTCCCTTGTGGTAGCCATTCTTGGATGTTGTGCGAGCATGCCTTAACAAGGTCTGTTAAAAAATAATTGCAACAACTAAATAAATATAACAAATTTAACAGGAAACAAAGGGGGGCCTGATTTTCATGCAGCTCCATCAAGGAAACATATTGGGGACATGCTGATGAATGCAATCAACATATGGCAATAAAACCTAGCAGCAAAAAACAAGACTCACTGAGGTTGTGGGTTGTGCTTCAGTCCTATTCTGCTCCAAGCTTCATCAGACGTCAATTGTGGGCTCTCCTCTACATCCAGCTCATGACTGCGGAAATGTGGGTCACAGTGGGTAAAGCACAAAAAAAACCTTTAGTGGAATGGGAAATATCCTCCAACGGACTCGTGGTATCAATAATACCTTCCACAGAAACCATTTTGTTTTGGTGCCGCAACACCTGATACGTCCCACGGTCTCTGGTAACAACACAGATCGGTGAAGGAGTACAACCTCCGAGCGGCCCTTGTAAATCAAAACTGTGTGTGTGCGTGTGCGTGTGTGTGTTGCAGTGGAGTGCCTGTGGGCTGAATTACGACTGCATAGTGAAATACACCAATTTTACACAAAGCTACAACTAAGCTAAATGCTACACAGAAATAACCTGATTAAAAGTGACGGTGGTCCAGGATCTTCGCTCTGAGGTAAATTACTCTGAAATCAAATCCCTTACCTCTAAGAAAAAATGCTCACTTGTCAGTTGAGTTGTCAGAAATTATGCAAATGTATGAAAAAATTGCAGGTGTTCATGAAATTCAATCCTGGAAATTGTTGATATGTATGATTTCTGCAGCCAGCCTCTATCAGAAACTCATTGAACTGCATCTTTTAGTGCTTCCACAAAATGAATGGACAACATGTTGCCCCTTGGTGTGGAGCAACACTATGGCCATAAGGAGAGTCCTGTTAAATTACGCAGGTTGCGTCTCAGGCAAAAAAAAAAAATCTGAATTTAAAGACCACTGATAACACTCGAACCTAGGATGATAACAGGAAGACTACTAAAAGTGATGTGATCAAAAAGGGACATCTGTCCTTGGTAACTATTGCCCCCGCTCCGACTCCCCCAAATCAATACATTGCCTAAAATGCAGAGCAACTTATAGCATGTGTTTGAAGAGTGGCTGAAGAAAACACAATTTGTTCACTTATGGCACAATTTGATGGCTACTAGACTCCTGCAAGTCATGCAAAGACACACAGTGGCTTCGCCCTTCATGCCGAAGTGCTTCACCCGCTCTGCTATGGAGCGTCGGCTTGCTGTCTGACAAACAGTGATGCATTCAATGCTTTTTGTTAATTTCCTTGCTGGTCGATTAAAGGCTGAATAAGTTGTAGTGCGGTACGATTGTTCTGCACAGCCTCTGTATGAATACACAAAACCACTGTGACATGAAACAGCATGTGGATGAAATAAAGGGTGGACAAATACACAAAAATTACACCAATTCTTCTATATTTCTAATCTACCGAGTTTCATGAAATTAGCACAATAAAGGACGGTCTCGGGTGAACTTTAAGGAGCATGAAATAAGCTAAAAACATACAGTAAATGTGTGAATTGTGCAGCAGGGAACCTCACCTGCGTTTGACCTTGGCATGCTTCTCTTTAGGAGGCTCGTCATCATCATCATCATTTTGTGATGTCTTTTTAACTGCTTTGCACTGGTGTCCTAAATCCCTTGAAGCCTGCTGGAAAACTGAGAAAGAGATGGACATAGATCTTTTTTGTTGACAACCTCTCAGGCCTTAGCAACTCGCAATGTAACACACATGCACACTTCTAACAAACAGATTTTACCTGTTGGTTCATGTGAGCTTTGCTGTGATGGAGCAGATTTCTTCTGTCCATTGCCACCATCTGAAGGATCAGAGCCACACGGCTCTCCTTTTGCTTGTTCTTTGACATCAGCCATGTTCAGAGGCCCTTGTGGTTCCCTTGAGCCAGTCACAGAGCTGTCATCGTCTTCTAATGTGCAGCTTACAATCAGATTATTCAAAGTCATTACATCATCTGCTCCCTGCTGGTTCCTCATCCGTTCCTCAGGTTTAGATTTTGCATCTCTGTCCTCGCTAACAATGTTTTCAGTACACGCAGAGTGGTCTATGGTCCACCCCTGTGATGCCCAGTATGAATACTGTTCCCAGTATGAGTAGTAGGTCTGTGTAGCATGTTTGTCCCAGGCAGCCCTTGCATCTGGGCTATCCCAAAGAGCCGTCACCATTTGAGGATCTTCATCACATGCCAGCTGAGTCTCTGGATGCTTCTGTAGCCAGCTGCTCCACAGGAGGCTTTCTCCATGCCATGCTTCAAATGGCAAACAAGTCAAGTTACGAAATTATTTTTACTTGAAGGGGCTTTATGTAAAAGCACATGTTAGAGTTTATAAATTGTGTCAATGGGTATATGATCTGTAACCGAATAAGTCTCGAAAACCTGAATTTGGTATATTCTCAAAAAAATCTTTGTAAACATGCCAAAAAGCAGATTATATCAGTTTTGCAAGCGATAGATTGCCGTTTGTCTTTGCAGCACGAATAGCAATGGCAGTCTCAGACATCTACTGAAACTAGGGAGTGTTGTCCAACATCCCACTTTGGAGTATTTTATGGGATATTTGTAAATATCCAAGAGCCATAAAGCACTCAGACATTATCCCATTAAGCCTTTAAAACTACTTAATGATGTTTTATGGTGCCAGAACCTTGTTTAACTGAGGTGCATGATTTGACCATTGCTGCCGCAGCTGCTTCTCTCTATTGGACATGTCTTCAGGTTTATTTGTGACCAGAGTAAGATAAACACAATTTCTTTTGTTAAAGACAGTATACTTTTGAAGTACAGTGCTGGGTACAGACACCAAGCCGAGTCGCTCAGGAAACTCTCCATGCTGCACCCCCCAAACTTACCCCAGTAGTTTTCCCAGCCATCATCCTGTGTCTCTTCGCTTATGGCAGTACTTGGATGATTTTCTTCCTTTATCACAGCTTGGGCATAAATCACAAGGTGGTATTTAATATCAACCCAACATCCAGTGTGTGTATTCAAAATAACTGAACACCAAATCATTGCATCACCTTTGTTAACCTGCCCATTTTCATCATTGTCTGCTTCAGCGAGTCCTTCGCAGCATGCAGTAATCCTCCTGTGGGACTTCCTTTCCTGTTACACAATCAAAAATCGAATTCACACATAGAACCTAAAACCAAAACAAAAACTAAAAGAAAAACAGAAAACCATTTTTTAAAAAAATAACTCAAACTCAGAAAAACTAAATGATTCGGGAAAAATATACTGGAAGAAAATATGGGAGAACATTTTCAAAAAAGAAAAAAAAAGAAAAGAAAAATCATCTTCCTTACAAATAGAATCATCTGTAAAAGTGTGCAGGCTCCATCAAAGGGAGCACCCAACCAACTATTACCACAACTCACCGCTCTCCTTACAGCAGAGGAGCTAACAAAGGTCAGAGGCAGACCCATGCTGACCATCAACTGAGCCTCTTGATCCAGCTCCTCCTCCTCTTCTTCCTCTTGATCATCTGACTCAACTTGGGGGAAACATAATTTTAAACAAATCATCTTTACATTTGTAATCTTTACATCTTTACATTCTCTGTTGAATATTGTGGGGTGTGGTTTACAAAGACAGAAAGTAAATAAACTCCAAGGAAACAGGAAGAAGATCCTCCTGCTTTGCAGAAGGACATTATAAAATGTAGCAACTCTGAATAAAGATAAACCTAATGAAATTCCATGACATACCTTGATCATTGACATTTGCCAAGTGAGTGGAAAGCAGTCTGTTGTCAGAACGATATAGCTCCCGATCACTGTACAGGTGCAGAGAGCAGAAGAGAAGGACATGAAGACACAGCCTCCTCACACAGCCTTTAGCAACCTGTAATTTCTGCTGCTGAAAATAAATCTGTCCCTGATGTTTTTACTAGAGAAGAGTGGCTTCTTTTCTGTCCCCCTTGGCACCAGGCCTTCCTTCAAAAGTCTTTGCCTC
This sequence comes from Malacoctenus gilli, assembly GCA_032164315.1. Taxonomy (NCBI): domain Eukaryota; kingdom Metazoa; phylum Chordata; class Actinopteri; order Blenniiformes; family Labrisomidae; genus Malacoctenus; species Malacoctenus gilli. The sequence continues at coordinate 14,207 of JASSRZ010031062.1, read as the reverse complement.
ACTGTACATGCAGATGCCCTCACACCTGCCTGCTGCCATTCCTGAGCAAGCTCTGTACTGGTGAAGGCCCAATCTCATAGCTAAAACTCCTTGAGGAGACAGTCCTGGCACTTGCTTGATGTTCTTGGGTGCACTGGAGCCTGTTTGGCAACAATTGAACCTCTCTCATTTAAGTTACTGATAATTTGAGGGATGATTGACTGAGGTGCAATCTTACCTGCTGCTATAAACATCCCTGCTTGCCCCTTTATGTGTAATGCAATGATAGCTGCACATGTTTCCTTGCAAGTAACCATGGCTAACAGATGACGAACAATAATGTCAGGCACCATCTTCCTTTTAAAGTGTCCAGTAACTCAATCATGACAGATTGGTCTCCAGCCTTGTCTTCATCAACACCCACACCTGTGTTTGTCATTAAAATTGTGTTCGCTGGTCCTTTTGTGGCTGGGCTGAAATGTCGTCGAAATGTGTTTTTCATGATAAAGTTAATTTTCAAAGAAAAAAGGGACTTTGCAATTAGTTGCGGTTGAGCTGATCACTCATAACATTCTGGAGTAAATGCAAAATTACCAATATAAAAACTGAAACAGCAAAGTTTGTGAAAATTAATAGTTGTGTCATTCTCTAAACTTTTCGCAACAACTGTAGGTACAGCTTTTGGATATTTTTGAGCTTTATACTCTGTCACAAGATGAGGGACAGTGACAGAAAGTGAATATTACAGGAGCCCGACAAGTGTCTGAAAGATAGTGCACAACACGCTTCATTGCATAAGCAATGTTTGTACATTGACACCTTCCCAGCATGGGTATGGCCACCCCCCCCCCCTATATAGACAGCAAAATAATCCAAATGCTCAAAAGTGAAAAAGTGCTTTTATAAATCACACTTTTATTTAAAGACCCTTTCTGTTTGAATTGAATGCAATCTCAAAACAATTTTGCCTTTGGACTGCACGGTGGTGTGGTGGTTTGTGCTCTTGCCTCACAGCAAGAAGGTCCTGGGTTCACGCCCAGGTGTGGCCTTTCTGTGTGAAGTTTGCATGCTCTCTCTGTGCATCCATGGGTTCTCTCTGTGTACTCCGACTTTCTCCCACAGTCCAAAAACATGCATAAGGTCAATTGGTGATTCTTAATTGTCCATTGTTGTCAATGGGTGTGTGTATGGTTGTTTGTCTCTGTGTTGCCCTGTGATGGATTGGCGACCTGTCCAGGGTGTACCCTGCCTTTGCAAGTAAACAGCTGGGACTGGCTGCAGCACGACCCATAAAGATGGATTAATAAGCGGATACAAATGATGAGATTTTTGTCATGTTATGAAACAGAATCTCTCAGTCATTCTTTATTTGTAGAGACCTCATGAAAATATGAACAATACATGAACTACTTAAATAACAAAATGGATTCTCTGAAACTCTATACTCTTAAATTCCTCTTGTGCAAAAATACAATATCTCAGAATCTTCATCATGAACTTTAAACTTTGAGCACACAAAAGAAACAGAGGTTGTCCATTCTTATGCCTTCTTGGCACCAACGTGAAAATAAAATATATTATAATTTAATGCAGATGGTGCACAATGCTTCCCGTTTATCACGACCTCGACTGAATATTGGATATTTTTTCTGCAATTCGTCTGTGAAACTACACCTACATTTTGGCATCTCCGTGGCACATTACAACATATGGGCAGCTCCTAGACTGCTTTGTTTATTTTGACAGGGTCTTCCTGGGTCTTTCATGTCTTCACGACAAGTACACCAGAGTAATGCCAGTGAGAAGTGGCTGCATTTAAAGTGTAAAACGATGGTCAGCGAAACAATACGAGGTAAACCCGGACATTTACGATATCTTCCTAAATCCCCTCGGACAAAATTTTATGGCCAAAGAGGAGGACATGTAAAAATCCCTTAATAGGCCAGTTAGAGAGGAACGAAAGAACGCGTTTGTCACGGATGACATGGCCCCTGACATCACCAGCAACAGTGCCAAGTTATAAATCGATCATAAACTCAGTACTTACCAAGTATTATTAAATGAGCAACCCTCCAAAATCGAATGTCTTGAGACATTATGTTAACAACTGTGTGAGCTGCTAGGTCAAGTCCATTCAAGGAATACAGCATGTTCAACTTATCAGAGGAGCCCAGGGACGTGTAGTACCGCTGACTAAGCAAGTGTGGATGAGCGACCGGAGTCTCTTTGCTCAGGATCAAGGTTCCAAAACGTCCGCAAGTCGAGCTCACTGCAACCCGAGTCCGTATGCCGTGAATGGCCGGAGTGCTGGAGATAAAAAGAAGACACTCACAGTACGAAAGCCCTGGAGCAGCGGCAGCGAACTTTGTCCGTGTCCTCGGAGGGAGGCTGGATCTTACTGAAGATGATATCGGCCACCAGCGTCACTCTACTCATGTCCGGCATCATGTTAGTTTCGCCGCTGTACGGAAGACACGGAACAAACAGAAGACGTGTAGATTTCGATCACACAACCGCACACGGAAAAGGATCGCAGGACCGTATTCCAACTTCCGGTTTTTCTTCTTCGTTTTTCCTTTTTGATAGCGTGAGGCTATAAGCTTGGGGGTTGTACTGCCACCGTCCGTTTTGGTGAATGGGTCTACGGCAGAAGAGAAAAATGTCTTAAAAATCAAATTCTTAATTTCATTCAATGGATTAAACCCTTCAAACTAAGGCTAAACATGCTTTCGGCTTAGTTTCTGGCTCTCTGGAATACCTTCAGGGATGAAGAATTACTCGATTGATGCTTGTTTCTGAATCCTGAATATTCACACAGGACTGAAGGGCCTTTTTATTGTCCAACCCTTTATCTTGTGTTCCTCTCTGGTGCTTCTTTTACTGTCCTGGGTGCACCCTCTTCTTGTTATATTCAGTAAAAAAGCCTTTTTTCCAGCATATCAGGTATGCTGCCATTCGTCATTGATGTTTCCAGGTAAAAGTAAAAGCCTTGCTTTCCTGCTTCACATTCACACTGTCCATCAAAATTAAAGACTGAAATGTTAAAGACAGCTTTAGAGTAGCAATTGGGGAATACTTTGAGCAAAATGAAAATTAAGAAGTCAGCGCAGGAATAGTTTGGGCTGCCTCAAAAAAGCAAAAGAAAAGCAAACCTTTACAAAATGGTCAGCTTCGAAGAGAAATCATTGAAACTACAAAAGGAACACTCTAAAAGTATTAAAAATGAGATCAAATCTGAAATGAAAAAACTTTAGAAAGAAATACATGACATTAATACAATGGACATACAAAAAATTATATTTACTAAGCAACAGTACCATAAAGCAGGTAGGAGAGCTCGAAAACTTCTCTCTTATAAACTCAGAAAACAACAAGCTGAGAGAACCATTCTGAAAATTAAGAATCCATTGAATGATAAAATCAGAAATGAACAAGACAAATTTAAACAGTGCTCTCAAAATTACTATCTAAAACTATATTCTGAAGCCAATGTGGACAAAGATAAGAACATTGATCTCACAGATAGATTTACCAAAACTGCCGATGAGCAAAATAATAAATTCCTTTCTTCAATAACTGAAGAAGAAATCCACCTGGCAATCAAAAAATTGAAAAAAGGAACGATGGCAGGAACAGATGGGTTTTTCCCTGAGTGGTACAAAATAATGGAGAGACCTTGGTGATGAGTTTAGATGCAGAAAAGGCATCTGACTCGGTGAGGTGGTCCTTTCTGTACAAAGTGTTCAAAAAAATTTATATTTCACAAAGCAGTAATTCAAATAATCGCAGGGTTATACAACAACCCAGTTGCAAGAATTAAGATTAATGGAGACCTAGCTTTGTCAATGACTCTTAAAAGAGGATTGAGGCAGGGGTGCAACTTATTGGGACTCTTTTTTGCTCCCTATATTGAACCACTTGGCCAATGGATCAGGCACCAGACAAGATATTCAAGGAGCATTCAAGGAAAAGAACATAAACTGGCCTTGTTTGCTGATGACTTATTGCTAACCATATCCAATCCCACCCAGACTTTTCCAAAAACTATACAGATGCTGGAAGACTACGGCACTTTTTCAGGTTACAAAGTTATTTCGAAATTGTACAACAGTATGCTGCTGGTTGGGGGGAGCACATATAATGTGGGAAAAATGGGAAAGAGAAGGGAGCCTTACAATAACTGAGGAGAACTGGGAGTACATTTGTGAAATCCAGAGGGTTTCAACTGGTTCGAATACTTGACATGAATTCTGCTGGAAAAATATCAACCACCAAGGAATGAGGACTGAACTGACACTGTCCAAGAAATCTGCGCAATGGAAAAAGTGTCTTGTCGATTAAAAAAAATTGCAAGTGGACTCCTTTTGCAGTACCTGGTCAAAATAGACAGAATTCGTGAAGCCAATAAGGGCTGATTTTATGTGAAGTTGCCATTCAAACAATTATAACCGCTGTTGATGAAGACTGACATGTTGTGAAAAAGATACTATGTTAATAAGTGTACTCTCACCCCCGCACTTAATGTTCTTACTATCCTGTAAAAATGTTTTTTTTAAAAAAATCAATAAAAAGTAAATTTGAAAAACAAAATAAAGACTGACTGATCAGTTGCTGCATTGCCTCCACCAAAAAGAAAAGGCCTTCCCAAAGGTTGTGTTGCTATCACAGGGGGACACATATGGGTCTGCCTTACTTTGTGTTGTTTACTCAAGGTAGCATTCATATAAACAATTAAGGTCCCACCTCTTGATTCCCCAAGAAGTGAACAATAAATTCATTTTGCTAAGGATAAATTAAGGAAGTGGAGGTCTGTTGCTATGTCTGTAGGCATACTATGCACTTTCCTGTTTCATAAGCCCTTCTACATAAAAAGAATACAAAATTCTTGAGACAAACTCATTACAATGTACTTGTTTATTGCATGATTACAGATGCAGGTGGAGGCAGGAACCCCAGAGCACCAGCAACTCTCAAACTACTGTAAGAATTTCACGTAAACTACAGATTTTAATCCTAATTGATTATGTAAAGTCACATGAAAGGAGAAGCCCACATTATGGCATATGTTTGACCAAGGTAAGTTTTGTCATCAACACTACAAAGAACACTGAACTGCAAAGGCGTACAACTTTGATGGACTGAAGGACCAGTGATAAAACTTGACTTGACCACAACTGAACCAAAAACCATAGGTTTTAAGTACATCTGATTGCTACTACTTATTGATCAGAGTACCATCCAAATACAAATTTGGACACAAAATTCTCTAAAGGTTCTCTCCAGGTACTCCAGCTTCCTCCCACAGTCCAAAACCATACATAAGGTTAACTGGTAATTCTAAATTGTCCGTAGGTGTAAATGTGTGCGTGAATGGTTGTTTGTCTCTGTGTTGCGCTGCGATGGACTGGCGACCTATCCAGGGTGTATCCTGCCTTCGCCTGCAAAGAGCTGGGATAGGCTCGAGCACCTCCCGCTACCTGTAGTGACGGATTAATAAGCAGTACAGGCGATGAATGACTGAATGAATTCTCTAAAATCAGTACATATCTGACTCTTCAAAATATAACTATGGTTTTTGATCCCAGACAAAAGTGATAACTAGAGCCTGTTCACCTTTTAGGACAATGATGCTGTTCATAATGTTTGTCTTTTTTCAGCCAATTACATAGGCAGCCACCCGCATGGGGTGGATTCATTCTTAGTCAATACATCATTTCACACATTATCAGGTGGCTCTGCCACCTGGGAGGATAGTGACACTTTGGATAAACAACATAGAATTCAACTTGTCAGTGTCTGATCACCAATCAGATAAAAATTAATTTTCTTCGACGCACTTGATCATTCTTACAAAATTAAAATTTTCACATTTTCAATTAAAAAAACAAAACAAACAAAAAAAACACTTATTGTGAATTTGCCCATTCCAGAACATTGCAAAGACCATGACTTATAAAATACATTTATGTATTTGTGGAACATACAAAAGGCAATTTAATTCTTGGAGAACATTTCTTACATTGTCTCAATGTTAGATATTTACAAACGAAGAGAGAGAGAGAGAGAGAGCGGAGAGCGGAGAGCGGAGAGAGAGAAGACCTAAAAAATTTTTACATTCTGATGGTGTAAGAAAAGGATATGCACCTTCAGCTCGACGCATCCTAGGGATTCATCCAAAAGTTCCAGTCACTCTTAAGTACGGTAGACGAGAATGGCACTTGAATCCTAAGGATTCTGCTGCTTTTTTGGATTAGGCCTTTTTATTGCATGACTGCATTATAAGAAGTCTGTTTCTTTGCGGTAACACAGCAGTCAATCAAATGTGATGCGACACTTCTTGCTGACAGTTGTGCCATCAATGCTGGATCCTGCTGACCAAGTAGTAGAGCACAAAGAAAATCAGGACCAGCCCCACAGAAACATAGCACAGGATGCGGCGGTTGTCTCTTCCAGATCGGACCATTGTAGAGAAACGCTTCACACTGCCTGTCAACAGGCCTGTTGCACTTAGAAAGTTTGAGTCCTAAAATATATGGGAAAGAAAAGAAATTTAGCAACAATATTTCTTATAATTTGAGAAACATCTATAGTCGGGAATTATGTGATTGTTTATAACTTTTTACAAATATCTGAGTAATAGTGTTTTTGTGGTAAACATTACCAACAATGATAGGAATGATGCACAGCCTTCTTCACCACATGTTATGACTTAAGATAGCCAGTACCACTGACTGACTGACTATCACATTTGTGACAGATCTGACACAAAACTTGATACCCCAATTACGGGGCATTCAAACTCTAACGAGTCAAAATTACTGAAATTGAAATTGAAGCTCCAAGATAATCCAGGAGACACTCTTGACTGTTTAAATCCAGCCAAAAACAAACTGCCATAGAAAAGAGACAATAATCAGTTTTTAATGTGTTTTCTATCAAATGAAAGGCTCACCATGCCATCCAGGTATTCATTCTGATCTTCAGCTTCTCTGTCAATGTCATAAGCCAGCTGTCAGGCAAAAAGCACAATTCATAATTAAATCTCCAGTATGGTGAATAGTTTTTTTTTTACTAAAAATTAAGATAGTTACAATTCGTGACAGATGACATTTTAAACTCTGCCTGGGTCAAACACTTTTCAGGCACATGGCATTTTAAATTGCTTGACAAAAAAATGAATAGTCAAACAAACAGGTAATTTAAAAAAAAAAAAAAACACCATTGAAAAAAACATGTAATGAGAGAAGACAGCAAGAGGTCGAATTTGCTTCTGTGAAATAAAAGAACACCTGGAACAGCGTTATAGCTCGGAGAACTAAAGATGAGTTTGAAACATAAAACCTGAGATATTTAGTAATTCCAGTTCTGATGGTTCAATGCATCCAACAACAAACCAACCTTAAGCGCAAAATGAAAAAGAGGTCTGCAATTTGGCGATCCAGCAGAGTTGAAGAGAGTGTAGTTTTGTGTCAGGAGCTGCAAAAGTGCAGAAATGTCTACATGATGAAGTTGGAGAAAAGACTCCAAAAGAACAATTGCTCCATGCAACATGACTGAAGCCCACTTCACACAAGAGAATATATGTGACGGTATGACAGCTCCCCGTCTTACTCCCTGTTATGAGAAAAAATGTTTCGGTGAAGTCAAGTCCCTGTCTTGTGTGTCAGGGAGGGGACATACCATCCATAGTTTGGACATAAAATGTTCTGTGTGTGTCTGGGACAAGCTCTGAGCATATTCTGATGGCTGTAGAATCGACATTTTAGATTCACATTTTTACATTTAAGAGCTAATTTGGGATTTCTCCTGATAGTGGGTGAATGCCTCCGCTACAACATCCTTCTGCCTGCAATGGTTCATTAGGGAGCAGCATTTGCAGCTGAAAAACACATTTTAGATATTGTACAGTAAATACTAGGGCTGAGCGAGTTCATGCGGTTTTTTCACGTTTACCCATCAATCTATTGACACAGATAATTATTCTATCACGCATTTGCGCATGTTGTTCACGTGCTTTCATTTTGTACATGCAGCTGGCTGCAGTGGAACAGGAAAAGAAATGAGAATGCAGAAGAAAACAGAACAAGCAGGGAGAAGCAGGGTAACAGTACAGAACTTTCACATGGTCATTTTGATTATAAAGTACTTCCAGACGGCGGATTTGACAGAAAGTCATTTGTAGCCACTGCCAAGCTTATTACAGGAGTACTTCTAGTCTAAAATATCACCTTAATGCGAAGCACACTTGAGCAAACTGTTCAACAGAGCAGACAGTGGAGCGAGGCTTCGGCAGACTTTGTTAAATGCAGTGTGTAGGAGAAGTATAGATAAACAAAAGCAAGAGAAGCTAACAAACGGCACTGAGAAGTAGATAGCTGAAAACCAACATTCTAGTCCCCTGTAAGGGAAGTCCCAGCAGTGAAGGGTTTTGTGTTTCTACCAGATTTTTTTTTTTTTTTAAACAAAGAAATTTGGCTGTGGCTCAGGATTTTGTATGCAGATTGTGTTTATTTTTCATAATGATCAGGATAACTTAAATGCAGTGGCAAAAGGCTTGAATTTTTGTATTTCAATTTTTTAAGTAGATTTTCACTGCATATGTTATTGAACTGTTACAGTTTAACAAGTGCTGGTTTTGATAGTGTTTGCACAACAAATGTTTTGGTGCTTCAGTTTATATGGAACAGCCAAAATGCCCATGTAGTTTTGTTGTAAAACCTGCTTCATGAACCCAAAAGTATTATCTGTGAGGGAGGGGAAAAGCACAGCCATGAAACACAAAGGAAAAAAATGTCTTGCTTAAAGTCACAAGCACAACATTGTAAAGAAGATGTGAAAAATATCCCTTACACTCAGCTGCCACACTCAGTCTCTATCTCACACTCACAGTCTTTCACTCACACCCCTTTGGACAATGTTGAGTAAAACTGAACATTATCACTTTCATAGAAAGGGGAACAGGCTAAAGTTAGAGCTGAAGTCAAGGATGACAAAATATAATTAGACAATGAATAATCCAAAACATACTGATTTCAGTCTTGAGACTTTTGTGGCCAGAGTCTCTGCCAGCCGCTTGTTTTCAGTGTCCAGCATGTTATCCACCGAGCCATGACCTGAGAAGCACACACATTGAGAATTAAAAGTGTTACAAAGCACTGGAATTCTTTTCTTTCCCTCTCTCTTGTAACAACGAGGGCAAAACATAAAAAAAACCAACAACAAAAACAAAAATTGGGCTTATGGGTTTCACTTTTGTGCCCAGTTAAAAATGATGGAAGCCATTTTTTTTTTTTTTACTTTCTGATTTAGTTTTAATAGCTGTACAATTCATCTCTAACCAGGATGGAATATATTGTAGCTATCAGGAAACGATTGTGAACACTTGACTGGTTGGGCCTCTGAGAGGGTGGTTCGTAGGAAAAAGTGTCAAAGTGATCATGGTGATGGTGTGTTTTAATGTTTGTGTTTTGTCTGCTTTTGATCCGTCTTCTCATTGTGCCATTTCCCACGATATATATGTTGGAGAATTACTCTCACATGAAAGACCGATATATTTTATACATTTCAATATGCAACTTTCACCACTGCTTCATATTTACTGTTGCAAACATTTCAGAAATGTTTGTATGATAACTTTGTGACAGTTCCGATTGAATAGGCTCCACACATCCGGTATAATTTTGTTCAAAGTGTTATTTTGGTAAATTTTTTGTAGAATGTGTTTGATCATTGTTAGAGCTGCACTGAGGGCAACTGATAAGGTGGGACACCTGGTGGCCGTGGGCACCACATTGGTGAACCCAGCGCTATTCATACGCAATACCAACGATGCAGACTATGTACTGGAATATAACTGAGTAGCTGTGTGTGTGTGTGTGTGTGTGTGTGGGGGGGGGGGTAACTGGGTAGCTGTGTAGCTGCATTGAGCAGAATCCAACCAAATAAAAGTCAGAGATAGACCTTGAGCTTTAATGAGAGGAAGTGACCACGCTGCAGGGCTGTAGGACTTTAGTCCGGACTCGAGACTTTTTTTTTGTCGTCTCAGACTCGCTAATATTTGACTCGGACATGTCTGGGACCCATCTGTTGGACTCGCAAAATATTTTAATCATCTCGACCGAGTCCAACCTTGTTTTTATTTCCCAGAAATGAAACGTCATCCTTCACAACAAACCTGTTTGTTCATTTATCAAGGAATATGCACGGATCTTGATTGCATTTTTTATAAACTAACACATTTAGGATGTTTTGTTCAGATCTATGAATGTGTAGTTTGGTATGGATTCAGATAAAGTCCTTCATTAGCAGATGTTTGAACCAGTTTTTATTTTAAATGTCTGGGAGAAAAGCCTAATTAAGCAATAATGTTTTTGAAAATGTTTGTTGTTTATCTTTACATAGAAGGTTAATGTTACATAATGTTAATGTTTAATATCCTATTCAGAGTCGGGAATAAAACATGCTGTCTAAGGAGAGTGTTGAGTACAATAATGAAATGTGATCCTGCAGTGTTTTTACACTGGCCATTCTTTTGGGTAGTTAAACATTTTAGAGCAACTGAAAACAGACTATCTCTAGCATCACAATATCTCATATTGTTTCTGTCTTTGGGTTTACTCTTAATCTCATCTGGACTCGGACTTGACTTGGACTCGACAAGCCTGGAATTGGACTGGTTTTGGACTCGATTAAGGTCGACTTGACGAGAGCCCTGCCACGCTGCTTGATGCACTGTTCACTCTGTGCAAGTAAAAATAACTTTTGATCACAGCCTCATTTTTAAACTCTTCTTCACACAGGGTTCATCAGCACAAATCAGATGCAATGTTTGACACTAAAAAAGTACATTACAACTTGATCACTAAAAGAAGGAAACCCCTTAAATGAATGGGGTTTTTTTTCTTTTTAAACGTACTCGAATATTGAAAATTTACAGTTTTTACCAATGAGTTATTTTGACTGGAATTTTCAAAACTCGAGAATACAATTCTTTTTGAAGAACCACATTAAAGAGTTTTGCCTGTTACTAAAAATTAATGAAAAACAAAAACCTTTTCGTATTTCAATGTTTGGATTGAACATTGCCACTTTACATTTTTTAAATTTGTGTTTGTTATTTTCGTTTAGGGCATAATGTGCCTTTTAGTGAGTTGACTTTTGAACTCAAGCTCAATCCATGGCAATGTGTGTTAATGAAACATACTTGTCTATAATGCCGATTTGCATGTAAATTTATATTGGCGCTGCTTCCAATGGTAAAAGACGAACAAACAAGCAAATTGTGTTAAACGTAACACAATCACTTGTTGAAAAAGTACTGCAGGAACACATTTCATTTGCAAATCATTAGCCCGCACTTTTGTTGGGTGTGTTTATTGAAATGTGTTAATGGGGTAGCAAATACAGCAAAAAAAGTGCAAAAATCAGTGTTTTCATTTGTTCATAAGTGTTTCATTGGTTTGTCGTGTTGCCAAAACTCTTTGCAGAAAACTGTGAAGAAAGCATCCTGGCTATTTGTGGAGAAAGCATTCTGGCTATTTGTGGAGCTTCAAACTTGACTTCGCTTATGCTCCAACACTGAGTTACACACTGAAACAAGTGAGCAGCATTGTGCCACTACTGTTAGGTATTAGACACTTACCCAGGTGGAAGAAAAAATATTTTTTACCACTACCATCTCACTTAGTTAAGATCTGAATAGTTTTGGGACTTTCCATCATATTCCTGTTAATGATATACATAACCATAATGGCTTAAGTGTCAAAGGTATTGATATTTTCATAGGAGAATCGATTTTCAAGCATAAAGATCTGGTATAAGAAGTATCGATAGTCCAATATCGAGCCGCACATCACCGAGTATCAGCCCAGAGCAGACTTTCTCCACAGCGTCTGTGTGTTTACGTTAACGTCTGCAACACGGGAGCGTTTGTAATGTTGGAGTGGCTGGACTGACTCCGATAAAACGAGACGGCTGGCTGGACCGCAGTGCTACTTGGAGAACTGTTGTAAAATGGGGATTTAATGAGTTTGAGATTAGCTTTACAACTGCAAGCATGTGAGCCATGGATTGGACACATTCCGTTTGTTTTCGTAAGAGTGAGCTCCGCGGGGGGGGGGGGGGGGCTTCCAGTGTTATGCG
>JASSRZ010031041.1:2057-21362 GCA_032164315.1 Malacoctenus gilli | reverse complement strand
TGACTCCATTTAATCCAATTAACGAACACGCAGGAATTCAAGGTAATAGGTAAATAAGAGAACTGAATTCCAACACCGGGCAGTGATTGCCGAGGTCGACTGGTTTCACAGTCGCTCCTCCTGCTAGCTGGATCCACCTCAAAGACCCCTGAAGTATCGTTTATCCATCAAGACCTGCAACCGTCGGGGTTTACCGGTGTTTCTGAACATGTCACTCCGACCTTCGGTATTTCCCGCCTGCGGCTGAAGGTACCAACTCTCTTCATACCGTTGTTTCCTTTATGGACTCCAACATCTATTTCTGTCACGGTTTCTTTGGTGCTCTTTGCAAACCAAAGGAATTCAACAAAGGAACCGTGAGTCAACTCTTAAACGTATTCGGTGGACACGATGGCAATAAAATATCAGCACAAGTGGGTTAAAATTCTGTGGAACAAAGTCGATCTGGAATTAGATTTCAATAATTTGGCGTCACTTCGGTGCGGCTTCGACGCACGCCATATCGGATTCTGCTTGGGAACATAATTACAGTGCTGTGCAGAGACTGTTTATCTCCAGTCCAGCTGAGAGGAAAACAGCTCTGACTGACAGCTCCCGCATCCAATCAATATGGGTTAAGGAATTGCAGCTAATCGCTATATATCGATCAGCGTCAAATGCTACATGTGGTGATGCAAAAAAAGCAATTTGCTGGAGAAATGTTTGTACGTTTTGAAGGTGAAAAAAATCTCACCTTTTAAAGTGGTCAGAGGGAGAAATGTTTGGAGTGATACGGTCTTTCGGTGTCACGTAAAGTGTTGCCCTTCATTGGTCCACGTGTATGATTAATGTAGGTAAACCTTCAGTGAATCGAGAGTGAATTTTTACTGTATAAGCGTGACAGTGAGTTTTTCTGTCAGTGTTTGGCTTCACTTGACTGCTTTCGAGCAATCAAGCCAAGCATCAAAAGTCCTCCTTCAGTCCCGTGAGGAGACTTTCTCCTGAGCTGCTGGAGGTTCACAGAGGAGCAGAATTACCTCGCGGTGGTCTCTGATTGGACCGCAATTGTCTGCTCCTGCCGGAGTTTTCGCCGCACATCATTTCACGCGTGTGAAAAATTTCGTATCCCTCCGAAGTAGAAGCGCATTCCACTGGTAAAAAAGGACGAAAGGGCTATTTTTGATGTTCTCCGCTGGATCCGGGGAGATGATAAAAGCACGTAGCGAAAGTGGGGAAAATGTGAAGTAAAGCAAAAACAGCCTGAGAAAAAACAAACAAACAAACAAACTCCAAAGCTTAATTCCATTGACTAAAGATGCACATGTGGATAGAAAGTACATCGGGCCTCCACAGAGTAACAAACACCCCCCCCCCAGCAGAGGGGCCCGTTTCAGCTCGCCCTGCTCGAGCTGCCCGCTCGCCAGCATCAGAGGATCCTTTGTAGACGGGCGGGTTTGGTTGGGAAATTCAAAACAGCAGCTTTCACTGACGCAAGACGTTCCGCCGGCGAGTCATGAAGCGTTGGAAGCCTTTGCTGCGCCGCACGATGGCATCAGATCTGAGACCACCGCAAATTATGAAGGATGAATTCATCTGATAGCGGCTGCTTTTATTTTTTGGTTTATTTATAGAATAAGAGATTCTATTACATTTTTCCCCCCCAAAAGCACATAAAAATGACATTTAGTTAATAACTCAACATCATTTCATATGTTTTTCTACAATTTAGAGACTTCAGATTTTTGTCCGTTGCTGTTATTCCGAAGGCTCTTGCTTTTGTTTGTCCAGGATAGTCTGCGTTTTTGACGGTGTTTGGCTTCACTGCAAAGTTTTGGTAGGCCAACGATGGAAGGGAGGTCAACAGCTTACACGGGGAGCTAAAAGAAAAGGGTTCGGCGGGTTACTGTGAGGTTTTCAGTGACGGTGAGAGAGTTTGGCCCCGTTACCAGGGAGAGAGGCCCTCTGGGCTCGAGTATAAACAAAAGAAAACACACAGTTCAACAGACGGAGGCAGCGGAGGGGAGATGACGAATGCCGCGTGGGCGTCGTGAGAAAGGACCCTCTCAAGATTGATCGTTATTTAGATGTTGTCCGTCAACCAGAGAGGAAAGCGATGGTTTTTATGGTAACAAATTCAGAGAGCGCAACTCTCGAACCTCACGACTCTGGAGAAACTTTCTCCAATTTTTTGCGTCTCGCGTTTTCCTGTGCTTACAAACCTCCCGAGGGGGGGCCTGACCCATACCGCGATGCATTGTGTCCCATTAACTTTGACGCGTCGGTCAGTTGCCGAATGCCGAATCGGAACATCCTCGCTGTTCGGGACGACAGGGCGCGAACGAGAGCGCGACAAAGGCGGCCGTTTCCAAGACGGAAGATAACATCTGAGTCCGATTTGCACGGCGTCACGCCTGAGAATTCACAGCAGGGCATTCAGAGGCTGCGCTGTGGCGCGTTCAAGGCCACTGTGTAATATACGTTCACACGGAATTGGAATTACCCAGATAGAGAGCATTCGTTGCTGTATCACTGACGGTCGGCGTGAAGGTCCAAACGTACAGCTTCTCTGACAAGTTTGGTCCTCATTTGTTTTGGCCCTCACAGGCTATGCAGTCTTTTCAGGGGGTGGGGGGTGGACACTTTATGTCAACGTGTCCTCTGATTGGCCTTTCAGTCTGCATTTGGACTGCGCCTCACTGGCACTTCGCTTCGAGCAAGCTGTGTCGCCGACTCAATTGAGGCGCGATCATCTGCAGTGCAAACCACCTGCGAGTCGCAAGGCAGTATTGTTCCAACTGTTTTCGCCGTAGACGCCCCATTGTAGCCCATACCGCAGCTCTACTTTAGGCTCAAGCGAGCTAGAAATACACTTCTTTAATAAAGGCACCAATATATTGTGTTGACATTCAGAGTGAGACACGGGAAAAAAAAAAGAAAAAAAAAGGCTGGTTTGTTTGCCGACTGACGGCTTCGCTCTGGAGAGCGCGCTGGGCTCGGAGGTGGGGGTGGGGGGGGGTGGGGATTCTCTCTGAAGTAGTCGAATGAAATGAAGACCGGAGTCACGACTTCATACAATAACACCGGCAGTCATGCGAACATGCATGGCCGCGCCCGTGCGCCCGCAAACAAGTTGGCAGGTGGTGGAGCGGCGAGCCAGCGAGGCGTGAAGACACACACCTCTAAATCCAGACCCCCCCCCCTTACACACTGACACACACGCCGATGCCCGGAAAAATCTCTCCCATGTCACCGGATTTTTTTTATTTTTTTTGCGTCCTCTGCCCCCCCTCCCGTTCTAATCCCTCTTGACAATTTTTTTTGGGGGGAGGTTTGAGCCCGCAGGTGCGCTGCTCCATTCCAGCCCCTGCGGGTGCTGCCGTCTTCCTTCGGGGCGTCCCGGCACTCCGGCAGCTCGCTCGCGTCGGCTGTTGCCGAGGCGATGAAGCATGCTCCCCCAGGAAGGCGGTCCTGAGGGCTAATGGAGTTTGAGGGTGAGGTGTGTGTGTGTGTGTGTGTGTGTGTGTGTGTCTCCCGCTGGGAGACACTCCATTAAGCAGTCACTTCTTCCAATGGGGTGATCTGCCCCTAAAAAAACAACGCTGGAAAAACAATATGTTTCTGTCTGTGAGAGGCAATAAGGTTTATTGCCCCATACTTCACAATAACATGGTGTATCTGAGAGGTTATACGGGTGTTCATCAATATCTCAAAGTGATTAAATATGATGTAGACTCAACTTTCCTTTGGATCTAAAACTTTCTCCCGCATTGTTGTTGGATTGTATGAAAGGCCCAGTCTGAAGAGACAACAGTGAATGAAGATGTGACACAAACAGGAGCAAACCAAAGGCAGGCCGCTGAGATGGACTTTAAGGAATTTTATTGCTTATCTTATTGCCTAACTTTGTGCATTTAGTCAATGCACAAAGTTAAGCAATAAGATAAGCAATTTTCACAGTTACTATGAAGGGGGAAAAACATCCATCCATTCATCCATACAAATGTCCCTGCATCCTACAACAGTGTTGGGCAAGTTACTTCCCAAATGTAATATATTTAATATTACAAGTTACTTTCATTTGAAATGAATACATTTCTTTACAATATTACCATTTGTGTAAAGTAATAAGTTAATGGTTACTTTTTAGTTTCTTTTACCACCAACAACAACCAAAACATTTACATGACACAAACTCTTTTTCTATGTCTCATTTATTAGCGCTTGAGTAACAAAGTAAAAATAATGCAAGTAAAACCACTTTGAAAACGTGGAGTTAGTCGTTGTAGCCATCTTGCCGTCTTCTTCTTCTGATGATTTAAAACCATCTTCTTCTCCTGATTTTAAAACTGGTGTCTTCTTCTACTCTTTATTTACTGCTGTTCTGATCAAAAATGACCCCTGAGTTTCTCGCAGTGGCCTGGGAAGCGAGAGCAATGCCATCGAGTGTGATCATCTCCTCTGATAGTTTGTCTCATGCAGTCTTTGGACCCAAAACTATAGCTTACGTTTTTTTTTCAGAGTTGAGCAGCAGAAAGTTGCGGTCCATCCAGGCTTTTGAATCTAAAATACCTAGTACGGAGCCCTGTGGAACTCCATAACTGGTACTCGTCTAAGGTGAAGAACTAACATTAATAGGCCTAAAAAAAACAAAAAATAGGCGTGTGCAAAAAACAAAAAGTCAAAATAAGAAGTCGGCGGCAGAGTGTTCCTTCCCGCTCAGGCTCTCATCTGTAGCTTTGGCTTGTTGGAGTTTTAGAACCTGTACCTACTGGCTCATTGACATCGGATATCAAACTACGAAACCCTGAAAATTCAGACACGGATATCCGTATCCCTTTGATCCACCTCGCCGGTGAGGTGAAACATACTTCCATTTGTTTGTTCAAAGTGGCCCTATTTTACACATTTTGGATGTGTTTGTCTTCGTATGTAAGTCCACAATAACAGAAATTCATCAAGCTCTCTTTCTCAGACACCGTATTTCATTGTATCTCGATCGTCTCCTTCAGCCCAAATAGACCCCCCTTTAGAAACGAGCAGAATGAGGCTCTTCCGCATTAAGCCCCACCCCTACAAGATGCAGGACGCCTCTGATTGGTTAACTGCTGGTAGCGGTTGTCAGTAACAAGCCCATACGCCCAGCGTACAGAAGTTGTCCAATCACTGATCCCCTCCCCCTGTGACGTCAGTGAAAACCTGATGTGAAAAAAACTCCCTGAAACAGACCGTTTCTACCACCATAGAAACTGAATGGAGAGGCACGCTGGATACCTCAAACATGAGTTTATGTGAAAAGAGGGGACACTGCTCACTTGTCTGAATGAGCTTTCAACACTATTACACTGTGAATAGCTGAAAAAAGTCGAAATTGCACAATAGGGCTCCTTTCAAACTTTCTTCTAGAATATGGAAGGACCTGTAAAATGTATATGTACTGTATATAAAGAATGTGTTGATCTGTGTGTAACCAAAGCCGGGTTAAAAACTACATTTCTCAGCAGCTCAGGGTGTATGTGGGGTATTCTGGGTTCTATTTAATTAGCCAATGAGAGTTCCTGTTCCTGTTACCTAAGTCATTGGCAGGTGAATTTGGGGGTGGGGCAAAGAGAGAATCAGGAAGAGAGCGATGCACGTGGAGGGAGAATTCGGCGGGCGAGTGAGCGCAGCCAGACGAGCACGGGGTTTTTTCTGTTTTAGGTATCGGTGGCTGGGCGGGTTTTGGACTTCGGCGAGCGTGTGGTTCCGCGTGGACGTCCGGTGAGTCGCGGTGTCAACGTTTGGAGGTGCCTGTCGGAGCTAGGACGTGGACGTTTTTGGTTCACGTCCGTCGGGAGAAGCTGCTGGGGGGCCGCCGGCCTGCTGCTGCTGCCGCCGCGCGTAAGGAGGAGCTGTGCCGCTGGACCCGCGGGGGTGGACGACGACCCGTTGCTGCGGCTGCCGCGTTGCGGTTCGTCACCGGAGCTGGACGCCTCCTTTCAAACAGTCTCAGGATACATGAGTAACGTGGAAGAGTTGGAACCTTTTTGGGCTCTGTGGATTTCTTCCTTCGTGGACCAACATAGGGGCCCCAACGAAATCCAAGCACTTGGTACTCATTGAACATACCGTAAGGTCGAACGAGGTCGGACACTGAACATCTGAAACTGTGAATTTGTTCATTTTGGGAGTGTCATAAGACTGTGTCTAAGCCGACAAGATCACAAACGTTGAAATATTAATTTCTTGGTTGGTCCATTTCATTTTAAAGGGTACGTGCAACATTATTTTCTTCACACATTTTATTTTATGGTATTTTGGTACAGTGGTACTCATTTTGAGTTTATTACTTATACTTCTGAATCGCAAATAGAACAGTACTGCACCAGGAAAAAAAAAATCTATGTTGTGGCACAGTTTCAAGAGTTGTCTGGATCAGTTCTTTCTCTTTCCCATTCTTAAGGGTTCCCTTATACTGTGTGAGTAATGTTTCTGGGCAACTAACGAGTAGCTCACAGAGGTTGAGGTACTCTATATATACTCTATATATTTGTTAAGTGGAGGCGCCGCGCTGTTATTGTGTTATATCTATATATCTGCCTGTTAAACTATCACCTGCTGGAAAAACTGGGATTTAGCCAATTCACCACCAACCGCTAATACTCAGGATCCTGTTTAAAATATTGTATATTGATACTTCCAGCACTAGGAAGGGGTTGCAAATATTTACTCTCAAAAGAGGCAAATTGGGTTTTTTTTTATGTTAATGATGCATTTCTTTCAACAAAAGAAAAGAAGTGATCGGGACAGAGGCTGGTGAGGGCAGGGTGAAGTTCGAAGGAGAGGAGGCAGACTTTTTCCGCCACCTTTGCCCCCTCCTCCTTCTCCGCCTACTCTGTCCACCTTGAGGAAGTACCGGCTCCTTCTGGTCCTCCTCCCTTGGGCTTTGGCTATTGTGGCCATTGTCCTGTCCTGAGCCTCCTGGCGGGACCTCAGCTCCTCGAGGCGGAAGCGTTCCCTCTCCTCCAGCTCCTTGGCGGTGAATTTACGAGGTTCCCCGCTTGGAGGTGGGCTCCCGTTGCAGGGCTCGGGACCCAGTCGGCCTTTTCTGGCGGCCTCTGGCGAGTGCGGCCATCCTCCTCTCCTGAGCCTCCTGGCAGGACCTCAGCTCCTCGAGGCAGAAGCGCTCCCTCTCCTCCAGCTCCTCGGCGGTGAAACGATGAGGTCCCCGCTTGGAGGTCGACTCCCGTTGTCGGGCTGGGGACCCGTTTTGCTGGTCATTTACGGCCTTCTTCTGGGGGCCGACCTCCAGCTGGACCTGAGAGGCTGGCACCCGGTGGCCGTTGGTGGCACTCTCCATTTTCAGCTGGTGCAGAGCGCTGGAGAAAATTTTGGCCTGTGCAGAGACGGCGTTGATTGGTCTCCGACGGGCCTGTTTGTCAGCTTGCAGCCCTTGCTGCCACTGACTCCAGCACTCTGCCCACTGCCGGTCGATCTCAACCAGCTTCTGCTTGAGCTCCAGCACTAGAAAATAAAGGACAGAGCAAACATGAGATGGAAACACTAACCCAAACACAGCAAATGGCCTCAAACGAGGTCAATAAGCACAAAAATGCAGAAAATTCATTGAACTTGGACAAAAACCTCCAAAACCAAGGATTTTCTCAATGTTTTGCCTCACAAGATTTTTGAGGCGGGCCGTCCCAAAAGGAGTGATTGAGTCAGGCTCGAATGTGACTGTTTGCTGTGACGTCCTGATGTGAGGTGTACAAAGATATTGTGACCTGACACAAGGAAATTCTCTGCAGTGTGCCACTTACTGGTTCGAATGTCTCTTCCTTGGATCTGCGAGCCTCCTCTTGGTGGTACAGGAGGCTCTTCCGGAGGGCACGGACCTCCTCCTCGCTCTTTTTTGAGCAGCCGGTCTCGCTCACGAAGCTCCAAGTCCAGTTGATGGTGTTGGGACTTGAGAGCTTTGACCTGAAACGAGTGTTTGGATTTTGAATGGTCGAGTTACATTTTGAGCATCATAGAAAGCAACAGAGACAGACAACGAGCTGAAATGAAATGGGGCTGTGTGTACCTGGCTGTCGTGGTCCGTGTTGCCTTTAAGACTAGCTGACTTTAGGGAGTCGAGCTCTTCCCGCAACCTTTTGTTTTCAACCTCGATGGTGTTGAGGCGACCCCTCAGCCCGTCATATTCGTAGGCCTGTTTAAGGCAGGTGTTCCGATAATATGACGGGGCCTGGCGCAGAGATTAAATCCTTTCGGAACTGCATCCTTGAGGGTCTTTGATGTTGTTGGGTTGCATCTTGGTTTTGTTGGTCTTCTCCATGATCGATGTGTCGAGTTGTCGGATGGCGATTGTCGGCGGTGGTCTGCTCGATGATTCTTGACTCGCTCGGACGGTGGATGGAAGTCAACTGACAAACATTTGCAAAAACTTCAGCTTGGTCTACTCCTCTGCGCTGTAACATCGCAATGCTATGACATCACCGCTCATTGCTGGAAAGGCAACTTCCAACTGTTTTCTTGGTTTGTTTTTGTTTTTGTTTAAACGTCAGTAAAACATGCATCTGTAGCTTTTGTGCCGATGGACCGAATAACAAAACGGTCTCGAACAAATGGATTTGAGTTGAGTCACCTGATGACAAACAATATTGATGCTGAAATTCCAAATCTTTTGTTTTATGCTCCATATTGCTTGTTATTCTTGTCAATTACTCTAATGTTGTGATTAAAGGCAGCACACCTTTAAGGGGCCGTGACACCGCCTATAAGCTATTTCATGTAGTTGGCATGGGTGATTATGTCAATTATCAAAAGAAATAAACTTCCTTTTTCGTCATGGGGGTGCATATTTTTGGCGGACCAGATTTCCCTCCTTGGTAAAAAGGGTCGGTTTGGTCACGATATGTGGCTTTACCCGCAGACTAAGTTCACTTATGTTGGTTTGATTTTGGGGTTTGTTTTTTGATTTTCACCTGAGAAATGCATTTGCTTGACAATTATTGACTTGTTGAGAAGACATCATGTTTATTGTTTTCATTAACGGTCTGTTGTGTTCAAACTGTTTCCAAAGGAAAACATCAAACCGCCGTCTTCATTCTCCCTCATTAAACACAACTCAACGCTCCAGTCTAAACGCTGGAAGCTCGGAGGTCCGAGTTTTCGGTGAGCCCCTGAAGGCATCTTAAGACAGAGGCGTCTCTCCCGTCACACCGACGCCGCAGGGGGACGCTAAGGACGTAGCCGCTGGTACGCGTGTCGCGTCCATATATGGTACGAGGAAGCGACCGCGCTCTCGCTTCTCTCCGCTATTACAAGAAGAGAAGTGCGACGGAGCAGAAACCAAAAGACGGGACTGAAAGAGTTCCCCGAGAAGTCCACGTCCAAGTGCCACAAACCTGTTTAACTGTGGTTCCCAGAAGTCTCACAATCATAAGTCATAAAAAGTGTGTGTCACTGGAAATCCAAACTGATGTTATCATCTGTAATCGTGTGTGTGTGTGTTTGTGTGTGGGCACGATTTCTTTTAAACCGACGGCTCAGATTGTAAGGCATTCCCTGACTTGGTAAATGTAATATTACCAAAATATAATTCGTAACGCATGATATTACTGTTACTGCCTGGTGTAATATATTACAGTAACGAGTTACGAAAGTAACTCGTTACCCTCAACACTGTCCAACAAACATCACAAGTATCCATCCGCCCATGAATCCATCCATTCACCCGGTTTTCCAATCATCTTTCACCAATGCCTTGAATTGACCATCCATCCATCCATCCATCCATCCATCCATCCATCCATCCATCCATCCATCCATCAGCTTTTCACCATCTCTTTTCAACTCTTTTGAACTTAACACTTTGTGTAAGCATGAGCGAGACAATGTTTTGGTCTCAAGTAGTCGCACCTTTTTCATCACATTTATATCTCAAAACAGTGCCAAACATAATTCTTGGAAAAAATAAACGAACAAAAAGGTCTCAGAATGTTAAATTTTGACGAAAAGAATGTTGCATATATGCATGTAGGTCTCCTGAACTGATATTTGTGCTTCCTGTATTGTTATGTTGCTTTCAGAGGGGGACCAGGAAGTAAATCCGACGAGGTAATTGCCGATATCGCTCGTGAAACTGAAGCAGAAGCGTTTAAGCTTCCCTCTCGCGTGGATCAGCGAGCGGGGAGCTTTTTACCTCTTGACATGTGGAGGATGTTGTGTTAGGAAGAAAGGCAAAAAGAATTACAGCCTCGATTTCTTCTGAGCACAGGACTAACACCAGGAGCAGAGATGAAAGGCTTCCCACAGCAAGACCTCCAAAATGCCACTGGGCAAGGCTGCGGGACGGATTTTCTGGAGAGTTTACCGGCGAGCGGGAGACAGAACTGAGGGAAAAAAACCAACCCCAAAACAGTGGAGTGAAGTTCATGGGAAGTAGAGTTGATTTGTGATGTTCCGTGAGCGGATGAATAATTCATACGAGACTTTGCTGGGTGGGGACAGTGCTGTCCTCTGGAGGACAAACATGTCATTACACTTCAGGGCTCTGCGATAGACCGATAAAACTAAGTTCTGGTAGCTTTGGTCGCTGGGGGTCTTAGTGGACACAGTCTCCTTTGTGCAGCGTACATACATCAGCCCCTTTCCCACAGCCGTGTGTGTGTGTGTGTGTGTGTGTGTGTGTGGTTACTGCTCTCTCAAAGGGACACAGGAAGATGTTTAATTTCCTTTTATCCCAACATTAAACTGCTTCAAACCTGCTGGGGTTTTTTTTGCTGTGTGTTTGCTGTCAGATGACTCTCATGATGCATGTCTTCCGTCTCAGCAGCTGCACATGAAGCTCTGGTTAAAAAGCCCTTGAAGCACCGCATGATGCTTTTATTTTACAAGGATAAAAGGGTGAGCTTTTGTCCCCTTATCAACTACTAATGTCTAAAACAGGGCCCCGACAACAGTCTATAGATCCCGCCACATATATTATTATATACGTGTATAATATATTATAGGATGACCTTTTTTTTGTTCCGTTTATTGAAAATAACATTATTTTAAGGTAGTTTATAAAATCTGGAACGAACCCGGGAAAACATGCCACCATGTTTGTTTCCAGTGCCTCTTCTCTTGTGTGACAGTGAGACTGTGATTTTCTGCCAGAGTTTGGCTTCACTGTGATGTTTTTGGAAAAGGAACGTTTCGAGAAGATGGGGGGTGCAGCTGTTCGAGGGAGGGCGACAGCGAGCCACGGCTTTTAGTGCTGTTCAAAACTTGCCCTCTTCAAAATAAAGTTTTCCAATCTGATTCGCCGAAAAGGTTTAAAGTGACGCCGCTCAGGGCGCTCACAAACATCCCAAGTTCCTTCGAATTAAAAGCAATGGGCAATTTTTTTCGGTTTGTTTTAGGTGATGTGACAGAAGCTTCAAAGCTTCTCAACCGTCTCTCGTGTTTTTTTTTCTTCTCCAGAGAGCTGAGATGAGAACACCCATCAACACCCAATTTGCTCTATCCAATATTAGGCGTGTGGCCACTGAAACTCTTTCTACCTTGACACACGAAATATGAAGCGCTTTGGATTTGTCGGCAGCATCGATTACAGAGACGAACCTCGAAGCTCAGCGATGTCGGATCGCGGTGACGTTTGACTGAGCTGCTTAATGAAGTAGCGGAATGGTTTCACTGTCAAATTTTACTTTCACTAAAGCGCATGTCGAATCGCAAACGTTTGGTTTCTGCCTTTGCTTAACGTTTTAAACTTCGTCCCAGCCTTTTTAAAAACCAGGGGACGGGGACGGCGCGGGTGAAATAGTACAGTAGATGTTGTGCGAGCCACTGTTGTGTTTAATTAAACAGATAAATACTGAGAGAACCACTGTGTTTTACATCCCCCCCCCCCTCCTCCTCCCAGAGGTGGGAATGGCGGTGCCCAGCTCGCTCTCATTGTTTTGTTTATCTCCACCAATAATCCTGCTGAGCAAGGCAGTGATTTGTCACCAGCTGCAGAGAAGGCGGAGGGGGGGGGTGGGGGTGGGGGGGGGTGCGAGGGGGGTAAGTCGGCGGATTGCTTTCCGAGGTGAGCCTCCCACAGGTGAAACTGTTACCGTGTGTGTTCTGAAAAGTAAAGGTTGGAGTGCTGCGCCGACCCCAGAACAAGTTGAGAACTTGAGAGAAATGGAGGAACGGAAACACACACACACACGCACGCGCGCGCGGCTGCCGGCGCCACCGTGCGAAGTAGCCCGTGGTCTCGTCGCTGTCGATCCATTTTTTTTTCCATCAGAGAGAGAAAGACGCAGACAGACGCAACCCTGAGACCGGGATCAGCTGTCCGCTAATCTCCGGGTGAGAGACGCAAAAGCGAGGAGCCGAGATCAAGAGAGAGGGGAGCGAATCTGCCTGTCTGCCGCTCGTCGTGCCTCGCTGCTGTTACCATGGCGACGGGCTGAGCCCAGGAGTGCAGCGCTTGAGATTCTCCTCGTCCTCCTCGGCTCTCTCCTGCCTCCTTTCTCAAAGCCCACCCCCCTCGCTCCCGTTGACCCACCCTCCCTCTCACCTATCTCCTTTGCCCCCCCCCCCCTCTCTGCTGAACTCCATAATTCCCTCGGGCTTCACCGTTTTTTTTCTTCCTCCCGATGTTCCCGACTATTCTCCTCATTCCTCTTCTTTGCCACATATTAACAAACCTCACTCTCCCCTTTCGCTTCAGCCTTCTTGACCACCCACTTCTCCCACCCCCCCTTTATCTCCTCCCATGTCCAATTCCCCAGTTTCGATAGATCTCCTCTTCACACCCTGCATTTAGTCACATTGGAACGACCCAAACAAGTTGTCAGAGGTCTATTTTGCCCTTATAAATATGCTACCGGCTGATAGTACATCAGAGTCTCTTTCTCGAAGCAAACGTTGTTGGTCATGGGGAGGGTAGCAGGTGGTCCGCTAATTGCAGGGCTGGCAGTTCCTACCGGGGTGGGGGTCCTAACCCTAGGTGGACTTTGGCAGGTCGAGGCTTCTGCCTCGCAGCGGCTCATTTGGCAGTTTGTCCACCGGCTCACACACGCGCTTGTTAAGTCTGACAAATCCCACATACGTTGCAACGCGCTGCTGGTTAAACCAATTGCGCCGGCGTAGGATTGACGTAGGAGCGTCCACACGCCGACCCCTACCGCCCTTTCGGGCTCAAGGTGGGCCCCCCCCACCCCCCACCCTCAGTGATCCCAGCAACCCCAACCGCCGCCATGCCCCCGGGGCGGACCGCCAAATACAACCACAGAATGCACCTGAAGGCTTAGAGGCTGTCCAGATTACTTTCAGGCGGAGTCCCGGTTGCCGCGGGGCTGCTTAGTGTGTGACAGTCAAACGTGCTGCTTTTAGACGTCGAGGCGAGTTGCTGGATTTTGGCTCAAGAGCCTCAGAATTCTGCTGTCGCTTGTCTCCGTGATTAAAATTCCAGCTTTTGTTGATTTTTCCGTTATGTTCTTTTCACTGTTTCAAGGAATGTCATCTTCTCAATGTCATTTCATTGATTCCATCCAAACTCTACATCAAGTTCTGATTTTTTTCTTGTTTTTTTTTTTTTTTCTAACACTGTACATCATTTTAAAACGGAAAATGCTGGCAATGCAACCCTTGCCGTCCATGTCTGGCCTCACCAGAGCAGGAGCAGACTGAAAAACAGCAACTGAGTTGGACTCCGGAACCTCTACAGCCCCACTAATGAACACATGTTCATTTTCCTAAGCTTCACTCATTGCTCTTCTAGCAAATGTTGGAACATTTCAAAAGTTTCCAGCTCGGATCGTTTTGTTGCAGCTGTCCTGTTGAACACCTACGACGGTCCTGCAAAGGCCAACCGAACCTCCCACTTGTCCACAGTACCAAACCCTTTCGGAGTTGTATTACTCTATTGGTTTGCTGTCTGGTCTGGTCTAATTCCAGTACCGCAGTAAAGTGTGGACTATTGCCCACTACATTTTTTTTTTGGCCTTCAGGTTCGCCTGTTGTCTGCTTCTATTGATTTGTTGGACAAAGTACTTTGTTAAGGTTAGTCAATGTTTGGACCCATGAAGCATGGATATTTGATAATGTGGTAAAGAAACCGAATGAGGACCATCGGTTGTGTTATCTTTTCATGCCCCTCCCCCTTTTCCTCTCTCTTGGTACCTGTCACCGCCCCTTATCTAAAGCCCACACAAAACCTTCCCATCCTGCCTTTCCTCCCTCTTTTTTGCCACCCCCCCTCCCCTTCCCCCTTCCTCCCATCGACTGTCCCTCCAGCGCCCCTACAAATTAAAGCATATTTCATCCGCCGAGGAATCTACAATGACCCGATAAACTGCAGGGCTTCCCTGCGACTGCGTGTGTCAACACCGAGTGTGTTGATATGCGAGCGGGGAGTGCGTGGGAGGGCGCGTGTGAGATTACATTACTGCGGCAAGCCTCTGGGTGAAACAAGTTGTCATTCCAGCATGGGGACAAAAAAAAAAATGTAGATAAAGCGTTTCAGAAACGAGAACCTTTTCTCTCTGTCCCATGCAGTTCCTGCTCTCCTTTCCCCTTCGTTTGCCGACTTTCTCTCCACTTTTTCTGCCCCTTCTGTCTCTCGTTCCCTCGCTCTCAATTTCCCCTCAAGGAAGTTGCTACTGTAGCTCCCCTCCAGCCCCCCCCCCAACCGATGACACGTCCCCCTCCTCCTCTTTGGTTCAATGGCTTTTTCTTTGGCGCTTTCTTCCTTTTTGTCGCTCTTTTGTTCTTTCCTTTCTCCCATATTCCGGTTTAATTAGCCGTTTTTCTTCTTTTCTTTTCTCTACCGCCCCCCCCCTCCCCTTTTTTTTTTCCACACCCCTTTATCTCCCCACGTCCCCTTTCGTCCAAGACCTTATGGCACCTCTGTACTCTCTTTTTGAAGTGTCTGGTTGCGGCACGTCAAAAGGCAGCTGGACTTGCTGTGAGGTTTTGAAATGTTTCGTCAGTTATTCTCCTGGATGTTGGGGAGATTCCGGTCTGAGGCCGCTGAGCGATCCTGGCTTTGATATCAAACTGTATATTAGAAAGTCACCGGAACTCAGAAGACACCGACACGCCAAGAGGTCTTCCGTAGCTCACACCGTCTACCGAATGTGTACCGTTTTGTAGCAACACGACCAAGCTGAGCTTCAACTTGTCTTCAAAGAGTCTGTAGTTATTAAACAGTGTACCTAATGTACTTGCTGCGTTGATGTCACATCAAGCAGCAAAAATACACATCACTGACAAACTGTGAAGCTCTGCAGTTGCTCTCTTAGTCAAGGCAGTTCTATGGTTCTTACAGAAGGCCAGTGGGAGCGCCAGTGTTTGGTGGAGAGTGTGGAAACGGACTTATTCCGCCATCGCAGCATGTTAAGTGAGGTGCATTCTCGTTGTGTGTGACAGTGCAGCAAACTGCTGCTGTGCTGTAGAAGGAATTTCATTCTACTGTTACACACATTAAACTCAGAGGATATTTGGATTAATCTGGCGAAACCGTTAAAATGTTTTGAAAAATTTTCCAGAACTTTTCAAAACAAAAGATCAAAATATTTCACATCTGATACTTTTTAATCTACCGTGAAAAAGAAATGATAAACATAGTCACCACATGATCTCAACCAAACTCCTGCTTCTTCTCACTCACTCACTCACTCACTCACTCACTCACTCACTCACTCACTCACTCACTCACTCACCCAACCAACCAACCACACACACACAACCACACACACAACCGACCAACGTTTATCAATCCACAAGATGGTCCCGCACGCCCTCTTATGGGCCACATTTGGCCCATGTTTTATACAGTTGGTTTGAAGAGTCAAGAATCTTCTGATAACCTGGTGGTTTGACTCAATGAGCCGATAAGATAAAGTTTGGACCTTTCACTTGGGTTTCACTGTATAACCAAATTCCTACATCCATCACATGGTGAGAAAGAACGTCATTTGCAGTTACAGTTACCGTATTTTCCGCACTATAAGGCGCACCTTAAAACCTCCAATTTTCTCAAAAGCTGACAGTGCGCCTTATAGTCCAGAGCGCCTTATATACGGACCAATATTGAGCCACAACAGGTTTCGCAACTACGGTAAGCAGCCGCCGACTTCAAGTGCGCGGTTCATGCTGGGATATTTGACTGCGCGAGGCGGTGGCGACTGAGCAGCGCTAGCGTGAGCATTGCGGTGGCGACGATGGAGAGCGGGTAGCTCCTCTGCAGCTGGGCCACTGGCGAGGAGCCGCCGCCACCGCTGCCCGTGGCCAGCCGGGGGGAGGGGGGGGTTAAACCCAGCAGTTTTAAACTCAAGGTGATCATTCATGCAGTAGAACATGGGAATAGAGCAGCAACGAGAGAATTTAACGTTAAGGAGGAAGCAACAAGATGACCTGCGCCAAGTAAAGAAGACTGTTTATTCATTTTGGGAGTGAACGGAGTTGTCAGAACGCTGGTTTGTAATCTATTAATAAAGTTTGACAGACCTATCTGACTGTTTTGTTGACATTCCCTTTAGCGCAGCTCCTTATAACAGATGCATAAAGTAACCCCAGCCTTGACTGTAGCGTCTATTCTATGCATCCTATAATGCGGCGCGCCTTATATATGAACAAAGTTTTAAAATAGGCCATTCATTGAAGGTGCGCCTTATAATCCGTTGTGCCTTATAGTGCGGAAAATACGGTAATTAGAGACGTAGCTCTCGCTTTCCTTTATTTCAGCCATTCCAGACAAACGTACAAGGTCAGAGCGCAGAGGCCATTAGCTGTGAATAGGTCCCATCATAGTTCTGGTGGAAGTGAAACACACATCAACACACACTTCGGAGGGCAGGTAAGGCTTGGCAAAACCCCGAAGCATGAAGATACCTGGAGTGACTCAGCACTGTTTCCCTGTCGCTCAGAGCAACCCTGGAAAAGCCGGGACTTTCGTAAAGCACCAGAGAGAGGCCCGCCGCGGCGGATTCGACCGGCGCTCCGCCGTGTCAGTGATATCGCCAGTCCGGACTCCGGCATTACAGCTCCCGTGAAAGCCCATAAAATGTTACGCAACACCCGGGGACAGAGCGAGAAGGTGCCCGGCTTCAGAGAGCAACATGCAGCTCGCAGCATAACCGGGAAGCTCAAATTAGTAGTTCCGCCTAACATTCAATGACTGTTGTTTTTACCTCAGTCAGTGTGGTCTTATTATCATCTACTATACCAGATTTATATGTTTTATTTATGAAAGAGATCATTTGTTGTTCATGAGACATTTCAATGACTCTCTCCTTTTTCTCCTGGCCTGTTCAGTCCTGCAACGTCATGAAAGCAGCTGATTGTTTGGAGCTGCCGTGGAGGGACTGTCTGCCATTGTCCGTCCCAGATTCAAAGTTCCCGACTCCCCCTTTTTTAAGGTCCCGCTAAGCTTTACACACCAGTTTATTGTTTGTGATAAACAGGCTGCCTCCTCAACGACACTGCAACATCAGAGAAGACCACCGACGTCCCAAAAACATGTACACCGTTTACACCGCGGAGACTTCAAAGTTAGGATTCATAAAGCGCCCAACACAAATGTAATACTTCAGAAACCTCCGTACAAATAAGGTCGTTTTTGTACCCACTTCCTTGGGTGTTAAGCAATGTTGTGTGTGTGTGTGTTTTTTTTCTCTATGTGCACGAAGCAAGCCACAGATGGATGGCCTGCCTTCGCACTTCCATCAGCTCCACAGAGGTTTGGTTGGTTTTTTTTTACGGTCCAGAACTTTAATATTTTTCATTTAAGCCCACAGCACTCATCAACAGGCAGCAGCAGGCAGCTTTTTACCATTTTAAAGGCCCTATTAAGCTCACAGTGTGCCGCCTGACCCGCACCAAACGGGCCGGCGTTCAAAGTTGTGGAGGATTTGGAATATTTTGGAGCCTTCAGCGGCTAAAGAGGCACATATTTCACTGGAGGTTTGGACCATTTCAAAGCAAACTAATAACCCCCGCCCCCCCCCGCCTGCCCCAACTCTCCCAAAAGGTTGGGGGCGGTGTTTAAAATGAGAATAAAAGTAGGGGCACAATCTAATAAAGGAGGGGGGGGGGGGAAGATTTTCTCACAACAGCAACAACATAACAGATATTAAAAGTGAGGCGTATTAGCATTTCATGAATATTGATAAGAAAGACAGGAAAAAAAGGTTTTTAAAAAATCAAGTGGAAGTCAGAAAAAAGAAGGGGGACTTAACAGCGAGTCTCCCATCCACAGAAAGGAGGAATGCTTTAACTACATTGGAACTATCAGGCTTTATGAATGAACTATATATCACTTTAGTGTTTCATTGCAGGGCCAAACATCCAAGTTATCTGCAATTAAAATGTGGTCACATTAAACCACGGTACTTACAGTAATTGGCTACAGGCTGGTAATTTAACTGAATATTTAAAAAAAAAAAACCAACAACTAACCAATAAACCCTATTTTTTTGCCAATTATATGTAAAACTGATCAGATGTTCCTCAATTTAGGATATTTATTATTAGTTCCTTCAAATGAACAAAATGCTTAATAACAAATCAAGCATATGTCAAAGAACTATGCTACTAAGAACAAAACACCCTCCATCGCACTGTTGAACCGTGGCGTCACAACTTCTCGGGAGATTATTCCAATCTCATATCTTTCACAGTCGACCCTGTTGCGGAAACGGAGAACCATCGAGGGTGGGCTCAGACCTCGATGTGCGATATATATAATTTGTGGTGATGTTTGTAATGTATGTGTGTAATTAGGTAAATATATGTGTGCAACAATGTCTTTATTGTGTCTCAGCTTAGCAGCATTTCTAACCTCACTCTATGTCTTGCAGTGAATTTAATAGCAAAGTATGACTGGCTGACACTGAACTTAACTTAGTAGTAAAGTAACCTCATTGTTTCCTTTGGGGGCTATCTACTCGTCAGCTGGACTAGAATGTGATATATAACTTTTCATACATATCTATAAAATACATCAATAAAAACCTGATATATTGCAGTTGTTGGTTCATTACCAGGGTCCAGGACTGAAATGGTTGTTATTTGGGGGGGGGGGGGGTTGTCCTGCGCTAATAGAGAAGGTCCCAAGCTGGGCCTGACCCGAGGTTCTTGAAGTTCGAATCGTGCAGTCGAACAGAAAAACCGCATTGAAACTTTATGGAATTCGCAGCGAACCTGAGGGCGACTGTGTTGCCATGTTTAAAGGAGTGGGCGTTTTCGCCAGCGATGGCTTCAGTGTAAAGTTTGGTGAAGTCCGAGGTCCAGCAGAGGGTCCACCGCTGTTCCTTCGAGGCAGTCCAAGGGGGGGGGGGGGGCGCTATGTGGTCAGAAAACACACAA
>JASSRZ010030952.1:0-15637 GCA_032164315.1 Malacoctenus gilli | reverse complement strand
TTGTTTTAAATTCTGATAGTTTCAAAGTAAAAGAACAACATTTCTTTGTTTTGCATGGTAGACCCAAGCAGCTGTCAACTGAAGCACATGATTCCGGTATCTGCTGATAAGACAGCCTGACGTTATGAGTGACCGTTTGCTTTCCTGTCTGAAAGATTCCTAGAGTGTCTGAGTAAAGTGTCTCTGAGCCCGTTTCATAGAATCGTGCCATCGATTTACATTATGGTTCATCGTCATGGGGGCAACAGGCAACTTCTTCTGAGCTTTGGTCACCTTGGAAGTATCCTGTCCTCTGGGATTGAAGAGCACATTGGTTTATTTATTGTACTTCACAATAGAAAGCAGTCCTGTGACTTCACTGTTGCTGTTTACCATTAGGTTCTCCATGGAAAACATGAAGGAACTTAATTGCTAAACAGCTTTTTAGACCATGCGTACAGAGTTGCATTTTTTTCCAACAACATCGACACCAATGAAACCAACATGCCACCTTGGAACAAATGATGATTTAGGTGCAACGATGAACAATAAGAAATCTGGAATTACGATAACAATGAATAGAAACTACAAGACACACTGACAAAAATTAGGATGTAGGATTTGAGCCTCACCAGCTACAATTTGGATTTAAAAATTCAGCATGAAGACAGATAACACTTGACAAAAAAACAAAATGGGCCACTGAAAGACTGCAAACCACTACAACTTGAGTGACTCTTGACTCTTTCTGGAAATACGGGACTTAGAAAGACATTTCCAGTTGTTTCACTTTTTCATTCAAGCTATCAAAAATGAATGAAAATGAGGACTTAAAATACATGTTTGAGTTTCAGTGCAATTTTAGGTATTCACAATCTTTGTCAGAAATCGCCTGGAATGGTCCTCTCATGTTTACAATGAATTTCAGAGGCCCGAGGGGCATCTTTCATTTGGACACTGCCATTGCTAATTCTGTTGTTAAGGTGTTAGCATATTTTTCTCTTTATTCTAATGACAAACTGCAATTATAGTGTGCTAATTAATAATAATTGATAACCAGTTTCTTTCGTTAAGTGTTATCTGAATTAATACAGAAAAATAAAAACATGTTGAAACATTAGGAACCTGTTGAAGACTTCTTGATAAAGTTGAGTATATTAATTGGAAAAACATGACATTGCAAACTCCAATCAAAGAAATTAGTTGTAGAAACGAATGGGATTGGATTGACAAATATTTTTTTATTTTTTCATGTATTAAAAATTAAAGTGGTTTATTGCAATCGGTTAACACACAAACTTCTTCTAATCTCATCTAGTTTAGGCTCAGTGTAGCTTCCAAACTGAACTGTAACTATCCTTATTTGTGTGTCTTTCACTTTCAATGCGCACTGCCATCTTTAGTCTTTATGCTCTCTGTAACAGTGATGTTTCAGCTCCCATCTCATCATGACAGCTAAACACACACACGTACACGCACACTGCAATTTGTTCATGTGAGTGTGGTTACGGTGCACACACAACGGGGGGGCACAGATTACACATTTCACAGGAGTATAATCAGTAGGATAATGTAGCAATTACTCGTGAACACTGTGGAAGCAAGGGGGCATCGAGAAAACAAAAGCAGGAGGAGTCTGTCAAAGGGAGTTTGAAAGACTTGAGGGAGGACCTTGAGGGATCCAGATGGCGTGAAGGTCAGGAGAAAGGGGCTCGTGACGACAACTATTTCTCATTCAGCTAAAACAAAAACAGCTGGGAGAAGTGACTTGTGGTTGAAACCCTTTCTCCCCAAGATACGAGCTGACAAAGGACCCGAATCGCACCCTCTCTCGTGGTGGTCGTACTCACAACAAACGAGAAACAAGCTGATGAACTTCAGTGTAAGAAGTGGTAGATGTAGGGTTGAGCAATATAGACAAAAAGGAAGATCTTGATATTTTTTGAACGGAGATTTACAACATATACAATTATGTATCCAACTTGTAGGTGCCAAACGTCACATACAAATGGCAAATTTATTTATTTTCAGCAGCACAATTTCTCCAA
This sequence comes from Malacoctenus gilli, assembly GCA_032164315.1. NCBI lineage: Eukaryota > Metazoa > Chordata > Actinopteri > Blenniiformes > Labrisomidae > Malacoctenus > Malacoctenus gilli. Next base: position 13,610 of record JASSRZ010030952.1, on the reverse strand, counting down.
CTGAAATATAAATGGGCTGGAACAACAGGCATGTATCTGGGCTCGATAGTAGAAGCAGCTGAATACCAGCCTGTTCCAGAGATGAAATACAAATTCCATATTCTTAACAATGTGCAATGCTCTGACATCAAAAAGGTTATGTTACATTGGCTTTTTGTCTTTTTTTGGGTGCAGAGCGTAGTTGGACTTTATCTCGCTGTTGGAACCTCTCACTGACGAACTCACAGTCGCCTAAACCAATCAGGCAGTTTCAATGTTAAAAACTTAACTGTGACCACCTGACACCATAATGAAATGTCTTCTTCTCCCGTCACCATGACAACTATTCGGTATGTCACTGACACTTGTGTAGGATGACAACAGAGATTGAACAATATCATATACCGCCCACACATGCACGGACACTGCAAATCGCCATGCATCACGAGAACCTCCTGTTCAGTGCGTCATGAAACTCTCTGTATGTGTACATGCTGAAGATTTCAGCAAGTCAGAGAGCAAAAGATTCTCAGTGTCGTCAGCAACAAAGCAGAGGTTTTCAAAGGGGTCACTGAACCCCTCTCATGAATGCTACCCAAGCAGCGAGTGTGTCATAGGATGTTATCATTAAAGGGTGGGATTCGGTTTGCTAAGTCCACAATTAAAGCCAAACGTACTGTATATTTAACCAGGAAGGAGGAGCATCGCCCCGGACCAGTATTATCTGCTTTCCCAGTGTATAGTCTCTATAAATAAACACCACATTCTTTTTGTTTTTGTTTTTTTTATATGTCAGAAAATACTGCAAGTAATGTTTTGTTATCAGAACAGCGGGGTAGATATAAACTAATATTAATCAATTACTTGACAGAAAGAAAAAAAAAGTGAATCTAGAGAAAGACTCATGGTGGATGGAAAGAATTCGAAGCAAAGTGATGAACTAGCAGATGAAACTTTTGTACCGACTCTCATCGAAAAGCCTTTGACCCAGCCCCTCAACAGAGCAAAACGTGAAACATGGTCAACATCTTCCAGTCTCACTCAGCTCATCCAGATCGGGCCGGGAATAAATGTGTCATTCTGGCAAACAGGAGTGTCGGCAGCTTGTTTGTGAACAAGTGAGTATCCATAGGCAACAGCGCGGGAATATCTGTCCTGCGAGGCTGTTACGTTTGCAGTGAGGTTCCTCTCCCAACCCCCCAGCCAGTGTTGATGGTATCTAAGCCTGGCTGTGCTGAGGGGCCCACAACTGTAAAATCTGAGGGGAGAGAACCGTGCACTTTGGGGCCAATAACTTGGATTGCTGAAACCTGCTGTTGCTAAATAATCTGCGTTGCATCAGCATGGGCAAATGACCAACACATATCAATACAGTCAGCATTATTCATCAACAGGTGAGCTGCGAAGTGGGTCACTCTGGAAGAACACCATCGAAATCACATACTGACAATCAAAAATGACGAACTGTTTGAGAAAGTTCCAGCTTCTGCAGGGTCTTTTCTCTCACTATGTAAATCCGTTCAGACTGAAAGGTTGTAAACCTACCTTGTCTTTTAGCATCCTAGCTTTCCGCCTGTTCTGCACAAGTCGTCTCCCTAGCTTCTTCGCATACCAGATGGAGGCAAACATAGCAGCAGGTAAAACGATATTGCTCTCCGGTTCGCGGTGACGGCCTGAAAACTGCGTCAGCTGCTGTCCATGTGTGCAGAGTGCTCTTTATCAGCAAAAGCACCCAAAGAGAGCATAAAAAGAAAAAAAAAAAAGCAAAAGTGGGAGGTAGGATGGGAGGGAGGATGGGAGAGAGAGAGAGCGAGAGCAAAGGGAAGTCAGGTCTGTATCTGCGTCGAGAGCGATGGGACTGGAAGAGGCGGAGAGATAAACAGGGGGCAAGAGAGGTAAAAACGGAGAAAGGGGAGGTGGGGCCAACTGCTTTCCACGTGGAAACAGCATCTTCAGCACCAATCGCAACCTGTGTTAAGAGCTTGTTGGCAATTTTGCAAATGGGAATGTGCAAGGAAGATCCTGAGCTTGAAACACCATGTTAAGCAAGCAACGAGACCTACATTTCTTTAAAATGTCCTTACTATCAGATGGTTGACAACGTGCCTCATGTGTGGGAATACACACAAAAAATACCCACAGGTTTGTTATGAACTTAAGTCCTTAAAAGGGGGTGTCGAGACAAATTCCAGTAAAGGCGACTCTGAGTTTGATGGCAGGTGAAGTGCAGCTATCTTTACCTGCCTCCTCAACTCCAGGTAAAGGTTCCTTTGAGGTTCCAAGTTCCGTTTCTATCGGTTTCGACCCATTAGTGGATTACACTTTGAGTTAGTTTTTGCACTTATGTTTTTTAGTGAGTTTGTTAATAAATTCTTTGCAATGTTGGTCGCGTATTGTTCTGCGCCTGAGAGGTGCATTACTTTCCCCACTATCCTCTCCTGCTGTTGCGGCTGATGCAAAGGACCCCACCTTCACCCCCCCCCCCCCTTCCCAGAAAGCCCTGCCACCTTTAACATAGATGGTGGACAGAGGCTGATATTCCCAAGTTTGAACGAGCTGTTTGAAAAGGTCTATCGTCTATAACTAAGCACTTAAAAAGATACTTCACAGTTACCTGACGTTATGAAATATTCATTCCTCTTTTCTTTGCAAATACTTGAATCAAATGACACTTTAGTCATTGATTTAGGCAGTAGTCACATGCTTCTTTGTGTCATAGCAACCGAGCATTTTACATGGCAATCAGGAAGCAGCAGGTGGTAATAAAAAAAAAGTGTTCTCGGTGATGAAAATGACGCTTCAGGCATATGTTGGCTGACTGAGAGCTCCCTTTTCAATCATAAGATAGTCCTAATTAGTAATGTGTAAAAGTAGGTTCTTTGAAAGCAAACCTTGTTATATTTGGCATTTACCTTGCAAAGTCGAGCTGTTTATAAAATATTAGTAATTCTATTTCATATGTGCAGTAGTTACTCATAATGTCTTTGAAACTGTTTCAAACCTGATTGTTATGTTGTGAAATAAATTAAAATATCTGTGAAAGTACAAATACAAGAGAAACAACCTTTGTTGCGGTCTATTAGGAGGAACCGTTGAGTCATAAGTACCTTTGGATTTTCTCTTGGCGTCTGCACCGAAGTGTTTCAGGCCAAAGTTGGTTAGTATAGGGTAAGGTGGAAGCTCAGGAAGTGCGGAGGATTATGATAGGCTGTCAGCCAGGGGTGCAGAGGAGGCCTTGGCCATCTGGAGCAGAGGGTCCTCAAGTCCCCAGGGTTGTGCTCCAATTATGTTCGTGTGAAGGGACGACACACACACACCTTTACGCCTGTCAGTGTCGATGTGCAAAGGAATGTGTTTTTTTGCGTGTGTATGTGTGTGTGTGTGTGAGAGAGAGAGATAGAGAGAGAGAGTGTGGTGGTCAGGTGGGAGGGAAAACGGTTCGTCTCATCACGTCACCCTTCACTGTGGAAACAAGGTCGTTTGGCTGCATTTGCATTTTGTGATCCTCTAATGAGCAGACCAAAGGGCTGCCGGAGTCAACACTTTGGGGAGCTTATGCAGGAGGTCCTGTTAAGAATTTCTACACGCCTGATACTCACATTATACAAATGTCACGAAGCAGTTCAAAATGCAATGCGCTAAGTACTCCAGTACTGTTATCCATAAGCCAGCCGAGGAGTCTGGCCTTGAGGCGAAGACGTCACGCAAGCCTCTAACGCAACAGTATATGATCGATTTTAAAAACTGTTCAACATGAGACAACACAGTGAGTTTTGTGAAGGGGGTGGATAAAACTCCTGTATACAGTGTAAAGGTGTGATTGGATATGGTTAAAGATGCGTATCTTAATCGAACACAATGAACATCTTTATAATAAGTGAAAAAAAAAATCACTTTTTCAGGCAATGAATATTGGTTGAGGTGAATTGTTGTTACTCTGCGGCCACATTAGACTGTTAGATGGTGACTAAAAAGGTGGTTTCTGTGAAAGAGCAAACGTCTAACATGCCCCACAAGATGCTCAAAGTGAGCCGACCGCCACAGCGAGGCTCCATTCTTTTCCCCCCTGACTGCTGAGTGCTTGTTCCTGTTCCTGTTTTCCTGTTTCTAAGATGTCAGCAAAGAGTCTTGTGAATGAAGAATCGCTCTTACACTGCTAATCTAACTGTAATGACAGCAGGGCGGTAAGAATTATGGTTTGCTTACAGTGGGAGAAACTGTGACCCCCTTGCACATTGATGAACTTTAGAGCAGAATGGTGGGGACAGTATTGATTGGGACTGCAGCTTCATCGATCAGCAGCTTGTTCCTTCATTAATTTCAGCTTTAAAAGCACATACTTTTTGGTCAGCAATTACTTCTGTTTGGCAAGCAGGTCAAAGCGTGTACAGAATGTGTGGCAGTCTGATGAACTCTACAGCCAGTTAGAAACGAGGAAGTAAGGAAGTAAAGTCTTCCTTCATGTCCAGTTCACATGTGATCACAGCTGAAACCCAGACATCTCTGTCCCCAATAACTTCCTGCAGCTTTTTAGGGAGGGACCTTGAACCAATCGGTGAACATCATTTCTCTCCGGCGTGTCCAGTCTTGGCTTCGGGGTTTCTTTTCACTTGGCCATGCCTGGTGGGAGCCAACAGGCACGGCAGTCGAACCACCTCCAACTGGCTCCTTTTCAAGCGGAGGAGTCGCAACTCCAGTTTGAGCCTCTCAAACACGAAAGTAAACTCTATTGTATATTTTTCGTTATTATAGTTCTTCTTTCTGCTTGAAATGCGATAACATGCATCCCAACTTACACCCACCCTCTGAGCCAGCCACACCCTGGAAGGACTTTTTCCTCCCAGAATGTAAATGTATTTGATTTTGCTCGGTGACAGTTTGTGACAATCAACGCACTTGTGCACTTCAGGACAACAAACGTCTCGACAGGTAGAAAGACACAACAGCTATTGGTGACAGAAAAAAACCCCTAAAGCACCACGACACCACAAGGACAAGATGTTTGCTGACAAGCACATGGTTGCAAGCAGTTATGGTTTTGGTATTAACACGAACACGGGGTGTAGGTGACAAAAAACACAGGTTGACCCACAAAATAGAGGGGAATACTAGTTCTTCAGGCAAACAGATCCAACACAAGACCAGAACGAAACTCATGCGGTACTGAGGGGGATACATCCCTTGTTTGGGAAAAGTCAGCAACGGGAGACGATGTATGGTAAATAATCCCCCGAGGAAAAATTTCCAGCAGGTGAAATTAAAATCAAAGAAAAATAAAAACTTGCCATGTAGTTTGCTGTGGTCACACCTGGGTATGCAAGATCAAAACAGGTAACCAGTGCAGGCTGCAGGTAAGAAATGAAAAACACAATCACTCGCCGGTAAACTTAGCACAGAGAGAAAAAAGAAGGGAAAAGGGGGCCTCAGAAAGCAAAGGTTATAGCAACACATCTGTGGTATTCAAAGGAGTTGATGAAGATGAGTGGGAGGGGATCGGCATATCTTAGTGCATTCTTGCTTGTCAATTGGGAAGATCCGTGATATACTGAAACATATTTTTATCAAAGACTGGCAGCACACTCAACCATCACCACTTTGTCCAATCAAACATGTCTTGAAAACATAGAACACATCAGACCTGTGACCTTACAGGTGAAGAGACAGCATCTCTGCTGTCTAACCCCTAACACACCTGCTAAATGCATGCTATTAATGCTACTCTTGGACATATTCATATTAAGTGTGCATTTGTGTCACTTCCCAATCACACCCTTTCAGGCACTACAGTTGTTGCCCAAATGGGTGTCGAACTCCCCCAGTAGAATGAATGGGATTCCAAGTTGGGGGAACCTTAAGCTCTCCAAGAAGGCAGGGCACTTTTTTACGGCTCTAACTCTCATCTCTGGCCTCTACAAACGTTATTTTCAATTTCCAAGTTTTCTGGGATTCACTGAAAGGTCACGCTTGTACTGTGTACACAAAGGGGGTATCATGGTGTGTTTTATATTTGTGGTGGCTCCTTTCTTTTGTAAACGCAATGGCACACTGGAGCTCAGCTCTGCTTTCTAACTGTAAAAAAAATTGGCCAGGAAATTCACTGAGTAGCACAGAAAAATCTTTTCAAGTTTCACGCTGCCCTCTGGTGGTGGAACCTAGCACAACTACTCCAAACTATCTGGTGCATCAACTGTGAGTGAGTGGGGCTGTGGAAAGATACGTCAGAGGCTGGACAGCCACTTCAGGAGGCAAACTGGCACTACATGTTTCAGAAGATGCAGAATGTAAAGAGTTGGTGGGGGGAGTAAGAATGCAGGATGAGGGCAGGGTGAGGACACAGTTTCAAAAATAGTCGTCCTGATGACCTGAAAGAACCAGTGAACTGACAGTCACAGTTTGTGGCCGTTCCTCCTCCAGGTGCAATAAGCAGTCGCACACTGACTTGTAGGAGAGACAGCAGGGGTGCTGACCTTGAGAGGAGAGATGTGGGAGTGCGACACGTAGCCGTGCACGTTCTCGATCTCCGAAAGGTTCTTCTCGGAAACGTGCACCAGCTCCGGTGCGCGCACTTCATCGGTGAGCCGCGGGAATCCCTGCTCCAGTGGCGGAGAGTCATCTTCTGGGTAGTGGTATTGCTAAGAAGAGAGAAGAGAAGAGAGAAGAGAGAGAGAAAGAGACAGAGAGGCAGAGATGGGGGTGAATGATTGAGTAAGACACTGTGATTTGAATGAACGAGGCACCAGAGTGCATAGGGAGACTAAAACCAATGAGGCATGTAAACAACATAAAGAGCTCGAAAAAAACGTTGTCTTCATACTAGAATCATACAAACTCATCTTGAGTTTAGGGCTCTAATCCAGTGAAGTGACCTACTGTCCTCAGTGGCAGCTTGTGTGAAAGTGCGAAAAAGCTGCAATTAATCAAGTATTCACTTGAGGAAGGCTTCAGAATGACTGGAGGTCAAATAAACACACAAAAAATAGAGTTTGAAAGGATCACAGAAACACATTTACAGCCTGTTTTGTTTCAACAACGGGTTGGGTCTGAATTGCTCAAGGTTTACAAACCTTAAATCTCGAGTAAAATCTGAAGGACAACAGACAAATACACACATTACATATTTCACATTTGCTTTTCTTAATGTTTATTTTGTTATTTTTCAAATGCTTGAGAACAATTGCCAACAGTCAGACACTTGTCACAAAGAGAAATCCAGTCTCATAGAAGCCCAAAATGTTTGTCAAGCTCCTGAAAAAGACTGAATATTTACTGATTTCTGAATGATCTTTTCACAAACTTGAATATGAATGGATGAATCACAATGTGAGGTTGGTAACGAAATATTACACTTAAGCTATACTGCAACAATTTCCAAGACAAACATACAAAATAACCGCTACATCCATGACAGTATCATTCGTTCTGGCTGGTCGTTCTCTGTCACGAACAAAACTAGCTTCCTGGTAGCGGCTTTGAGCTTTTCACATTTCCTGAGACCAAAGAGATGGCTTAAGGCTTAGCTTGATTGGCAGCATTAAACGCTACATACTCAGCGGTTTCATGGTTTCTCAAATGGAAAATGAAGGTTTTTGTTTTGATTGCAGCTTCTCCGTGACTTATAAGACTAAACCTCACACAAACTACAAACAGCAAGCTTTTGGTCTCCTTCTTGGGTCTCCTGACTATGTATAACCTGTGCAGAGGTAGATAAGATTGGTCGATTAAAATCTCTTTCCTAATAGGGGATTGGCCGGTTGCTAATCTTGCTAAATTGATGCGATCAGCACCAGTTGATTGGTGTGCCCCTGATCAGCATCATCGTGGATGTGCGGCATCTGAAAATCAGCTTTGACAGCGAGGTTTCAACCTTTGAACCTTTCACAAAAAAAGCTGCTTTCTACTTGTGAGAAAGTTGGTAGAATCACAGTCCAAGTTGTGTCTCCACTATCACTATCTGTAGGAACTGAATATGAGTCACATTCAGTTGGCATACAACAAGACAAACGTGTTTTCTCACAAGGAGACTAAGTAGAATTTTCACTCCTTGCTTTAGTTTAAAAAAAAAAACCCAACTCAATAAAAACATGTTTTTTCCTCTTCAATCAACATTTTCATCAAGTTTCCTGACAAAACTTTCTTCACTTCAGGAAAACCCAGAGCTTATTCAACATGAAAACTATGATGAAGAGCCCCAGAGGCTCAATATAGTCCACAGTCAACCTGGAATGGATGGAAGTGACCATATGAATGAACAGGAGTCAGACAGAAGTCATGATGTTCTCCCCACACACCAAAAAAAAAAAAGGAAAAGTCTTCTCCAAGATTTCTGTCTCTCACCCAGGGTGCGTTCATCAGGGCAGGATTCATGCAAGATGGGGGCTGGCCATCGTAAGGGGATCCCTGTATTGCTGGAGGCCTGTTCTGGAGAAAGCAACAGGACCAGATTGGACCACCAACATTTCTGTGACAAAGTCAGTCCCACTAAAGGACCCATCACAGTCATCACATGGGCAGAAACCAGTGCCGGAGGCCGGGGAAGCTCAGTCAGAATTACCAGCGCATGCAGCTCGACATATGTCAGTGGTACAAAATGTTTTTTTCTATCTTCAGGAAAGATCACCGATGCTGTCCGTGCATGCAGGACACACGTCGGGGTGATTACTGTTCGAAAAAGACATGTACGCTCAGACTTTACACTGCATAGATGAACGAGGACAAATAAACAGCTGCACAATAGCTCCGAGTCCTGCGTACATCAAAAAATACCAGCTCGACCAAGGCGAGGCCACAAATAAACACATCTGCGTGTTTATGCTGCACTTGCCAACATGTTCCACAACAAACAGCGGAACTGGGTGCTTTGACAATTCGAAAACAGGCCCAAAATAGTAACGCTAAGTCCTCAACCCGAGGATTAACTCAAACAAGGGTGAAATGGCTCCTCATGCTGAATGTGTGACTCGCGGCGATGCGGAGAAGTGAACCAAATGTCGCACCCCAGCGATCGCAGTTTTCTCTTTACGATGTCTTAACGTGTCATGCAAAGAGATTTATTCTAAGTTAGGCTGCTAAAGCTTCAGGCCAATAACAAAGAGCAAGCAAGTTGACTATAAATAGACACACTGGCTGCAATTTTCCCCTTTTGGTGTCACGCGTGAATTATCCATCCAGGGTACAATACTCTCAGAGAGTAATTTGAGATGAGGAGACAAAGGAACCATTGTGGCTTATAAATGATGGAAAAGTGTAAAAGCACAACAGCAGTAGGTTTGTTGTAAGGAGAATAAATGTCTTGTGGTATAAAATGTGGAATTAACATCTGTAACAGAACCCAATTGCCTGGCCTGTTAGAATGTATATATCTGGTATCAAAATGTATATTTTGATGTGATACTTTTGGTGACAAAAAACAGAAATTGAGGGTTTGAAACTGTAACAGCCCTATTTTAGTTCCAAGAACCAAAACTGAGAAAGTCCAACTTGCGTTTCAGATCCAAACGTGCCAGAAGTACTACTTTATTGGATAGCTGTTGGGCACTCTTGCCACAATATAGATTCTGACAGCTGTCAAAACAAGACTGTCATCCGTTGACCAACTGGACTTCTGTACAGCATAACTGGTGCTCCCCACCCCATTAAGAAGGCAAAAGCAATCGACTCACGATCCCCAACAAGGCACACATGTAGTTAAAATTATTTTTTGGTGCCTACCTCATGAAGCCCAATGAGTAAAGGTCAAGGGCTTGCTGTGAACATACAACAGTAAGTAGCCGCACCAATCCACACATAGACTTGCACTGCCCACTAGTATCATTGGAACAGTGAAGCCAATCAAAAATAGGTGGGGCCGAACATACGTTTGGACTTTGTTCTCAATGTTTGCGCAAGTACTTTAATGAGAGGTGTCTTCTGTCTGATCACATTCAGCTGAGCAGAGCTACCAAGTACATTGCACACTCACTTGCTTTCTGGCCCCTTTTCCCATGAGGCAGGGAGCTGAGGAGGCCAGAAGAAGAGTGTCAATGTTTTCAGGCTGTGTAGGCACTTCCCCCACACAGGTGTTGTATCTACGCGACAGAGAGAAAGCCCAACCCAAGCAGAAAGAGCGAGGGGATCTAAACATAGTAACACAACATACCTGAAGTGACAATTTTTCTTGTTGTCAGCATGTACAGCAACAGGTACAGCCTCATGCTGACGGTGGATCATTGTTGAAGCTTTCAAAGAAAATGAGCTGGTATCAATATCTCTAAGCACAAACCAAGCCACTTATTGAATAGTCAGAGGTTTTGTGTTCAGTATAACCAATTCCATGCATTGCGAGGCGCAGCTGAAGTAGAGCTGGTATAATGTAGCGAAATGATTGTATTAAATAAGGGGACGAAGGCAGGCAACAAGCCACAGAACACATCCACTGTACCAATGTGAGTTCATTTAACCTCAAGCCTGAGAGAAACCCAGTGACCTACAATTGGGTGCCACAGAGGCACTCTGGCACCGGAGCAAGTCAACCAAGATCTGGCTACACAAGAGCACTATATAAGACAGTGGAGCTTCACATGGGAAAATTTCATAGCTACATGAGTTGAATGAAACTATCAAGACTTTTCTGATTGCTAAGCTCACAGTGCCTAAACATGTGCACTGGGTGTCGTAAAGGTAAGGTCCATGCAACCAGATGTGCGGCAGACTCCCTAAAGTGTAAATGAGTTAAGGTTAATATATCAAAAGGTATATATGTAGAGGTTTTACCACACTGCAATGAGGTGATAAGCACACAAAAAGGAGGATCCATCATTATGTCACCTATAACCTACAGTTGTAGCTGCCGGTGGAAGACCAGGAATAATATGGCACAATGCCTAAATGCAATTATCTAAACAAAAGAAAACAACAAGTTCAAATTTTGAGAGAAGGGGCCCACTCGTTTTCAACATGGGGGAAAAAACAGTGACAAGTTGATTTTCCTCTTGAGGAATACTTCAAAGACGCTATAGGTCATAGTTCACACCATTCCTTGCATAGAGAGGCGTAGGGTCATCCTGACACTCTGTGGTGACACTGTGGTCAAACAGCAGTCTCAGCAGAGACGTCCAAACCTCCATCTCCCTGGACTGTTTCTCCAGTTCCTCCGAGGGGGACACCGAACATCAAGATGTGCTTTACATTTTTCTTCAAAGCACCTAAGATTCTAAGACTGCACAAAAACACGCTTTCCCATGACGACATGACTGCGTGAACGGAGTGCATCAGACCAGTTCCCCTCAGCCACTTGTGCAGTTTGTTGTGTACGTCAGTAGAACTAAGTCGAGGTACTGAGGCATGATAAAGTACACGTTACAGTGAGTGACTAATGTTCCTGGAAGAGAGGCCCGAGGAAACACGAGGGGGGGAAGGGCACGTGGATGAGGGCTGCTGAAATGTGCAGTGGGCAGAAATGAGAGAAGACATTAATGAGACCTCAATGCAAAGTAAGATTTGTTTTCTCTCCATTTATTTTCATGGCCCATAGCATGGTCACGTAGGAGTGCAATGGCTCCCTCAGTGAACACTGTGAGGTCCTGGACAAGTGGCACCCGACATTTACGACCCAGCGTAGCCAACCACTGATCAGAAAGGTGCCAATCTTAATCCTTGGAATTGGGTGAAGTGATGCCATCATGCCACCAATTGTGGTCAACACCACCGTGGGTCCTTGAGCAAGGCCCTAACTACTCACCACTGCTCCTGGTAGGTGTCGCACTTAATGGGATGAGCCAAATGCAGTGGAGGAATTCAGCAAAGGGGATTAATAAAGGATAACATAAATGACATTAACCTTCTTTCCTGGGTGATCTACCAAAGGGTCTCTAATTTATAATGAATAATTTGACTCACACTGTAGCCAGACTTCAGTGTCAACAGCAGTGTGAACTGTCTCTTTTACCTTAAAGTAACAGTGAAATACCAATGACACATGCACTGCCCCATAATGTGCCTTGAAGGTGAAAAACAGGCACAAATTCTGGTGTTGTGACCGTTTGTGTGTCATTGCTGAATTGTGCAGGAGCTGAGCCATTTGCGTGGGAGCAGCAAACAACCACTCCAAGTCCAGTGCCTGAGCAGCATCTTATTCCATCACTGCCAGCTTATGAGTCACCTGTCACACTTTAGCCTTCATCATATTTTTCTCCTTCATGCTACTTCTTAATGTTTGCACATATTGGTGACTGACTGCCACGAGGAGCCTTTTTGGAATTAAGTGGTGGAGTAAACACACAGATTTGTGTGCACGCACCTAAATAAATAAAGGATAAATTCAGTGTCTGTGGGGTTGGATCGAGTGCTCACGTGGACCGCCGTCACGCCGGGCTGAGTGGATTCCTCCTCTGACGTTCACTCCAGCCTTAACCAGCAAAATCACGGAGGAGATGGAGATGTGGGCTGGCATGGCCAAAGGCAGAGTCATAGCCTCTGTGCAGATTTAGCATGGAATCTCCTGCCGGTTATGTTCAGTGACCTCTTTCTGTGTCTCCATATACAGTCAGACTCTCCCTATGTCTGCCCCCATCCTAATGCCATTAGACAGTGGGAAAGAGAGCTGAGCTGCGGAGGGAATGACCTGCCCTCTGCTATTATGGCTCCTACAGTCACACACACACACATAGTCCCATCGTTATCTGGTGCTGTAAGATTTATTAAAGCTTCAGCGTGCTACACAACTCAAAAGTGACCAATTGTTCCGTTGTGATCGACTGTCTTAGCCCCACCAAAGGAGGTTGACACTGGTTGTCACAACGAAGCAACATAAACAAAAACATCACCTCATCGTCGAGGTAACAAACATTTGTGATATTAGACAATTCAAACAACTTAATAGGCCTAATAACCTCCAACTCCAACCATACTAACAGTATGGGTTCCTGTATGAAACACAGTGGGGGACAGAGATGACCACCGTTGATCATTTCAGTAAAAAAAAAAAAACCGCAGCAAGGTCACGTGAAGATCAAAATAGCCGAAGCATCTACCTGAAGGTCAACTTTCTTTTTTGTCTTTCAGGTCAGTTTTTCACAGTCCTGAGTTCTCACCAAGAAACATTCAACGCCTGTGTCTTGACAGTGGCCTCACTGATTATGTGTCCGCTGCCGTGTCCTCAATACGTTGCGTCTGGACTTTGGAGTTTGGAAAGAAATCCATGGCAAGTTGAGGTCAGCCTGTCACAAAGGGGGGGGGGGGGGGCTGCTCCTCAGTCCTCAAGACTCCATGATTCTTTGAGGAACCCGGGTTCATATTTCATAATGGCTGACCACAAACAGTGTTTCTTTCATGTTGAGCCAATGTACACTTTGACTATTTCTGACCATTTCAGTAACATACACCTTTTCATTTCAAATGACTGATAAACGGTATTCATCCTAAAAGCAAAGACTTTCTTCTGTCGGTGACTCATGTTTCCAATGGATAAACAGCAAAGTTGAGCTTTAAAATAACAGTTGGCCACCAAAAGAAAAGCAGGGACAGTGGCTGACAGACTTTCCAATGGTTGGGACTAAAAATTTCCATGATGACAACTGGAGCTGCAGCCTCACAATTAACGCAAAGGCAAACGCAACCTTTGCTGTGCAAGTTTTGGAATACTTGGATGGAAACAC
>JASSRZ010030901.1:0-21384 GCA_032164315.1 Malacoctenus gilli | reverse complement strand
AACAAACACACACACACACACACACACACACACACACACACACACACACACACACACACACACACCCTTTCAGAAAGCCTCCACAGCAGCATGTGACACGCAGAGTGAAACAAAAATAAGTGTGACCGAGATGTAAAACATCGTTAATAAGTCTGTGACCCCGTTTCCCTTCTGGCCTTCGGCTTATCAAATTAAAAGTCTTTCTGAAGGCAAACATCAAAAATCTTAAGCAAGAGAGCCTCCCTCACAGTTTTATCTGCTCCAAATATTATCAAGAAGGATTAAGACAAATTGGCGCGTAATTTCAACTAAATAAATTCGAACTTTGTCAAATAGCTTATTGTGCCTTTTTACTTTATGTGTGCGCATTTGGGTCTCACTCACACGCACCTGTGTCTTTGAGTGAGACTCTGTGGCCATCTGTAGCGCATGCATTGTGTGTGTGTGTGTGTGTGTGTGTGTGTGTGTGTGTGTGTGTGTGTGTGTGTGTGTGTGCGCGCGTGCGTGTGAATGCTCAGAGGAGGAGGCTGTGCCCTGCACTCCTTGGGAGAGGCGTGGGAACCCCATTCATCTTAGGAGCCAGGGTTCATTGAGGGGTACACAGCATCAAATGTGTCTGGGTGTTTGCCTGCGTCTGTGTGTGAGAGTCCTGTGTGTCTGCCTCAAGACGTGCTCTGATGCTCTTTATGCTCGCTTATCACGTTCCCCTCACTTTTGTGGGCATTTTTTGGGTTTGTTTTCAAATGCTCCTCAACAAAACCGTCCACGTTTTCTGATTAATTGTTTCTTGTTTTGTTTTTTTTCCCAGATGAAGGAATCAATGCAGGACTTTGATTAATTATTAAAACAATCCTGAAGCCTTTTCTCGGTGTTACTTCATTGTCATTGTGCTCTGCACTTTTAATTGGCTTATTCGGTTTACTTCCCTTTACATTTTAATACCACTCTTATGTCTAAGTGCTCTTTTTAATCCCTCATTTTTATTTATTTACCACTGCTGGTGGGTGCTCAATCGTCAGACTCAATTGTCTCGTCGCTGAAATGCGACGATCAAAGTCGTCGCCCCGTGTAGAAGAACACAAAATCGGCGCACCGCCTCACAAATTTACAAACACACTGAAAGTCGCTGCTGCACGGCACGTAAACAGCCGTCAGGAAGGATCCAAACAAAACTTTGAGCAGCGCAAATATTTGGAGGAAAATGTATTCGTATAAATTTAGATTGTTAGAGACGGTAAAGGAGCGAGCGGCCGAGTTAAGTTGGCGCTCGTTACGATGCGCGTTTCCAGAGAGTTCGCAGCGTGTACTGCATTGCGGCCTTGTACAAGTACAAGAGCTGTGTAGTTAGAGGTACATGGACAACATGATGAGGGGGGCGGACTTCCTGCTTCCTACATTTTGCTTCCACTGACATACAGCCATTTGATGTCTCGTCGCATCCGGAAGCTGAGACCCCCCCCCCCCCCGTCCCGAATTCACCTGACCGGAGGGGGAGAACGGGAGGGTTTGGGGGGGGGGGGGTCTCGGGAGCGACTCTGAACGCGACGAGCGCCCGGGAAGCGACGTCAGGATTTCCTAGTGGCGGGACGGCACTGGGGAGTGGAAGGGGGGGGGCACGGTGCCTGTGCCAGGCCGTGTGGTGGGGAGAGCGGCGGATGAATAGGCCCCGTCAGACGCAGGACGTAGGTGGGATGACTCGAGCTATCTGCGATGACTCACGCTGCCTCCGCTCCTACCTCTCTGGTCACGGTCGACTCCGATGTGCTGAGGTGCTGGATGTGGAGCCACACACGCGGACGATCGGCGCAAAGAGAAAAAAGAAGGAACGAAGACAAAAAAAAAAGCGCACGTTTTTCCAATCAGTGCCAGTTTTAAAACGGATGCGTGGGCGATAATTAAAAGATGCTACGCTGGATGGCAGCGCGAGGGGTGTGGCACCTTGACTTTTGTAATCGCGGGGAAAATGTGACGTTCTAATGACTAAAAGTCAAAGCGGGGTACTTCTGGAGGACCCGGCGTTTGTTGTGATGATGGTAAGGACGAGGTATATTCTTTAGATAATTCAGTCGGACGTTCACCTTGAAAAATAGTGTCGAACGAGCCCACATCACTCCAAATCGAATCGCTTTTTCAGAACAAGAGGCACAGAACACGCAGAGATCCGGAAGCGTTTCTAGGGCGCTTCAGTTTCGGCCCGTGCGGATAAAGCAGGGTCTAAGGTAAGTCTGGGAGGCCTGTCCGAGGTGTATTAGAGCTGCACGGGGGCCACGTGTCGGCGTCGACCCATTTTCAAATCGTTCACTTTCTTTCACAAACATCGAACGGCGACGCGCGTTCCGACCCGACGAGCCTTTAATGACGAAAATCCAAAGCTGATAGCTGACCGGGAAACCGAAAAGGAGAGAGAAGCATGCTCGCAGCCAGGCTGAGAGAGGGAGAGAGGGAGGGAGAGAGAGAGAGAGAGAGAGAGCGAGCGTTGTGGTGGGGCTCGGCCTTGTGCAGCAGGCCTCGTCTGGCCTTTAGCCCAACATTACAGCACTCGTCCCTCTCGGCTCCCTCCAAAACTTGCTTTTCCTCCGTACGCGAGTGGCCGAACTGGGGATGCAGGGCTACAGTTCGGGGTGGGGGGGGGGCGCAAGGGAAGAAGAAGTTTGCTTCGTCTCGTTCCGAAAGAAGAAGAAAAAAAAATTCAAGGCCCGAGCTGAGCTCTCCCTTTGGTTTGCCTGCACATAGTTGAGCTCTGCCTCGCTGGATTCTCGTGTCGCCCTGGAGGAAACACAGCGCCTGAGACCCACCAGCACGGGGATCGGGTCAAACGATGCGGACCCCATGCATCCGTTTAGTCGAGAGGATCCCCCCCCCCCTCCTCCTCCTCCTCCTGCATGTGTGCAGGGCTTCCCACACCGAAAGTAGACATGGTCTTACCTCCACGGCGACACACACATGCGCACACACACTCCCCGACTTACCCGACGCGACGAGCAGGCGCCACGGCGAGCGATCGGCACATCCGGGAGACGCTGCGAAATCTCCGGCGCTTGGCTCGGCCGCGGCCGGGGTCCGGCGTGGAGCCGCGCTCCGTACGTCCACATATCCCGTCTGTGGAGAAGGGCAGAGAAGGAGCTCGGATTCAGTCACAGCGCTCTGCACTCCCTGCAAGGAGTAGGCGGGCACGCCGCCGAGAGACCCATTCAGAGTCCCAGAAAGTACCAGCCTCCCCGTCTGCCTCAACGCCTCTCCTCTAAGTCCGCCTGCCCCCCCTGTCTGGGATTTAGCCCGGCACTCGGACTGCCTCGCCTCGGACCCGTCTCGGAGCCCCGGGTAACCTCCCTCACCCTGGGCGAGCCGCTCCCTGGTCCCCCGCGCGCTCGGCCCCAATCGGCTCTCCCCCGTCTGCCACCTTCCCGTCTGAGACTGTCAGGGCCCGCCACAATGGGGAGGCCATGTGGGTTTCCCATGGAGTCGCGTGTTCCTCCCGTCTGGCAGTTAACAAGGCTTTGAATGAGGAATGTTAGCAAACAGAGCTGCTGAATGTCGGATGAATGCTAAGCCCGGCAGCCAGTCATATCGCAGCGCCGGCCCGGGCATATGAATAATGCAGAAGACTTGGCGGGGAGGAGAGCGGCCGAGGCTCCGCCTCTTGCCTGCCCCTTCCGAGCTCCACCCGCCCCTCCTTCTTTTCCCCGCTCGAAACTCAAATGCCTTCACGGGAGCAAGAGAGACGAGCGAGAGGGGGAAGGAAGAGAGCGAGAGAGCGCGCGAGAGAGAGAGAGAGAGAGAGAGAGAGAGAGAGAGAGAGAGAGAGAGAGAGAGCGCTCCGCCGCCGCTGACTCCTGCAATTTATACAGTCCTGCAAGAGGAGAAGAGTTACACATGTATACACATGTAATTACTACAAATCAGCTCTTGAAACATGCCACTTTTTCCCTGTCGTTGGGAACATATCGCACTCTTTTCTGGCTTTTAGTGTCTTTTGTTTAGAATTGGCACCTGTCCCAGAAAAAGCCCCATCGCTGCTCCGCCCTCCTGCTCCCCTTTCACTGGAGACTGCCCGCCAGAGAGGGAGAGAGAGGGGAAGAGCAGAGCGAGTAGAGAAGGCAAGGGGGGGGGCATGAGGAAGAGAGGGTGGGGCAGAGAACCCAACAGAGGGGGACAGGTTTGGAGATGGAAAGGGTGAGAAAGGTGGAGGGCAAAAAAAAAAAAAAAAAAAAAAGGAGAGAAAGAAAAAAGAAAATTCGCAAGAATTTATCGTCTGGATACGAGACACACGCGGAGGAGGACCAGAAAATCGAGCAGCTGCTCCGTCGACACGCGGGAGGCAAACTGCCGGCTCTCGTCCTCAGCCTCGGGAAGGACTCGCGAGAAAAAGGACGGCACGGCGAGAAACCGGAGGGGGGGGGGGGGCCGAAGGGGGAGAGGGGGGACAGCCCGCTGGCCTCTGCAGCAAAAAAAAAAAAAAAAAAAAAAAAACCCACGCCGATTCTCACCTGGTCCAGTTTTTATCTCGAGACAACCAGGAAGGGTAAAAAAGAAGAAGAAGAAGAAGAAGGAAAAAAAAAGGTGACCGAAGGCACGGAGGAAAGTCACGCTCCAAAAACGTCCCCGCAAATGGCGGCGGGACCTCGAAGCGGGGAGTCAAGCAAAGCCACTTGTTGCATGATATTGAGGAACAGATCTTGCAGAGAGAAGTGAGAGCAGGCAGAGGGTTAAAATCCTGAGACTGGGAGTAGTAAAAAATCCCTCCCTCTTTTGGCACAGAGCAGCTAAAGGGGAGGGCCTGCCTGTAGAAATAGCAGCGGAGCGTTTTTCCCCTCTTTTTTTCGCTCTCTCTCTCGCTCTCTCTCTCTCTCTCTCTTTTTTTTCAGAGCTGCAGCGTCCTAGTCTACCCTCTCGCATGTGGCCGGGACCCAGGGAGAGAGGAGGAGGAGGAGAGCGATGGATAGAAAAAGAAGCGAGCGCGGCGAGGGGAGGGGGCGAGAGTGGGAGGGGAGACGGGCCGTGAGTGGAGGAGAACCGGCTCAGCTGATGATGAAACAGGGGACGTGTGGGAGTGCGTGCGCACGACGCGTTTTTCATCACTGGCACCGGTGCGACGTGCGCGCGCACGCGGCCGGGTGGGTAGCCAGCCAAGGTGGCGGTAGAGAGTTTGGGGGGGGGGGGGACGACACACACGGAGGAGGACTTTTTTTTTTTTCTTTCTGATGAGCGGAGACGTAGAAAAACGCACATTCACAAATGATTGAAGGAGTCCGGGACAACTTGCAACAACGAACTCGAAGACACGAGCGAAAGATTAACAACGCCGTGCCGTTTGTCCGCTCTCCTCCTTCCCGAGCGGCGGCGGCAACGGCGGCAACGGCGGCTGCGAGTTTTATAACGGCCATTTTTCTTTGACCCACATGTCCTCTATCACAAAACTTCCCGCGGAGCAACGAAGCGACGGCGCTCCGCCTTGGACAGACGCAGGTACAATGCAGTGATGAACGTTCGGAGCGCACGTTCGGGAGCTCAACTGGCACGCAATGAAAAAGAAGAACCCCCAGATAAGCACCTGGGTGCGACTGGCCCCGCCGCGACGGCGCCAGCGGGCGGCGCTGCAAAAAAAATCGTGCAGAAATTCACCGCAGTGCGCCCGCCGCTCCGTGGCCATTACTGGGCCACCCCTCGCCACGCTGCAAACGGCGGCGGTCCTGCGTGCGAAGAAGGAGAGGAGAAATGTCGGGCAGTAGCCGAACGATAAAATGGACTCTGCTGATGACTCTGCTCGCGTCCCGCACCCTCCTTCCCCTCGTCCCCCACACCCACCCCCACTCCCCCACACCCACCCACCCACCCACCCCTTCTGTGTCCAGCCTATTCTGTCTCCCACCCTTTCTTGTCCTTTCAGTAGCACTACTGTAATAAACAGCCCGGCTCTGAGCGGCGAGTGTTAATTTAAGCCTGCATGAGAAGGATCTTTTTTATGTTTTCCTGTGCCAGATACCACCCCTGCTGTCTCTCTCTCTCTCTCTCTCTCTTCCTCTCTCTCTCGCTCCCCCTGTCTCATCCACACCTACCAACCTCTGCATCAGCATGCTGAAGGTTATTCACACCCGCCTGTTTTCCACCCCAACTTCCCTCCCCGAAAACTTTTCTTTGGCCAAAACGTTGTCGCGCCCCGTCGCCGTTTGCAACAGATTCCCTCATGGCTCAAAAAGAAAGGGACGAAAAAAGAAAGAAGAGAAACAACTTCCTCTCTTTCGGACGCCATTCCCCTCCCCTCCCCTCCCCTCCGCTGCTTTCCTCTTTCCAAAAAAGAAAACGCAGAACTCGGCACGGGCAAAATTTCCCCCCCCCCCTCCCTTCTCTCACCCGAAGTAGCAGCCGTACAAAAGAGAGGGAGAGAAAAGGGGAAATTGTCCCGCAAAACGACGGATTCTCCCGTCGTGGAGAGCAGGTAGCTGGTCTCGATTTCAGATCGGGCTGCATTCGTTGCTCGCACGCGCGCGCTTCGGAGAGGAATTGCACACATTCGAACAAATGAAAGGTGGCTAAACCTCCTTTTATTCCAGTTTTTGTTTTGTTATTTGTGTGTTTCTTTTCGCGCAGGGGGGGGCGAAACGGGGAGAGGAGCGAGCACGCGCAACGGAGCAGCGGGCGAACATGGCCGCTCGCTGGCTGGGTCTCTCCTACCTCCTCGCTCTCAGTCTTGAAGGCTGAAAGAAAAGGCGTTGCGCCGCTGTGCGAGTTTCTACTTCGCAGGACGGACTTGGAGTTAGTGAGAGAGAGCGAGCGAGCGAGCGAGGGAGAGCGAGAGAGGGAGAGCGGGTGCACTTGTCTTGCTGAACCCTCGGCTTTTTTAACGCAGGCTGGAATTAAGAACGCCGCTTTCACCGTGTCCTGCCCTGTTGCACCACGCGCCTATCAGGGGCGAACAATGCAGGGGAAATAAACGCCAGCGAGGAAGGGCAAATCGCGCGACGGCGACCGCCGCTCCTCACAAAGTCATTTATGACTCCGACGGACTTGATCGAGATAAAAAAAAAAAAAAAAAATCAACGCTACCGGCCGCATGATAAAAGCAGGTCGAGGACCAAACAGTCGCCGGGCTGAACCCCCCCGTGACGTCACATCTCGCCACGTCTCGCGGGCCAATCGCGAGCGCTGCGATCGCAAAAACTTCGCTACAAGTGCGCGCTGGATGTAAATCAAACAACAGAGTAAACAAGCGGAAGGTTTCAGCTGCAGACTGAAGTGTCCCCCCCCCTTTCCGCCCCCCCCCGACTCGCTCCTCGCTCGACTCGCTGAGACGCTGTTTCTGCAAGTCAGTTGTTTACCGTCTAACATGTGTCAGGAATGCAAAAAACTTGGCAGAGCCCGTTGCGCCGTACGTCGTGGAGGGTTCATCTGAGGATACGGCTCTGGGCTTGGCTCAGCTGCCAACTTCTGACACTGTAGCCCTCTGCGCGGCCTCGCCCCTGCAGGAGCGGCCTGCGCAGCGCTGCCATTGAAGGAACTCCAGCATTAACAGCCTCCTTTTTTTTTTTTTATGAGGCCACAACCGCGGTGTTTTCAGACGCACTATCAGCACCCTTACCCTCCAGGTTCACGCCTTTTGTGTCCGCCGCGCACACGTGACGCCGCCGGAGCCGAGTCCGCCGTAACGAAGGAGGACGGCGTCGAGTTTTTCGCGGCCGAAATCTCGGACGTCAGCCGCTCTGCCGGCGACACGCGGCTCAGCTCGCGCCGCAGCGACGCCGTCGCGAGTTGCGACACACGTGGAAGCGACGGCGGTCTCATCAGGACTTTGCATGAGGGATCGAACACTCAAGGACACAAGCAGCAAACACACAAACACACACAGACACACACACATACACCAAGCCCACGAGGCTTTCGAAGCTCAGAGACAGAAAAAAAATGTACCGAGTGAAGAAAAGTCAGCAAACAGTGCAGGTTCATCAGCACAAATTCCAGATTTGGAGCAAAGAAAGAACACTGATTTCTTCTTCATTTAAAAAATGTGGGTTTTTTTCTAATGATAAATTTATGTTTGTGAGTTTGTGAGAGTTGAACCTGTGAGTGCGCCGAGGAAGACCCTCCCTTTGGACTCCATTTCTGCAATAACTTCCCCTCATAGTGTTCACATGTCAACATTTACTTTAGCTATTTATCAAGTACTTAAAGATTTGCCCCGGTTGTATGTAAAGCCTGTTAGTCACAGCCTTATCTATACATTCCCACTGTGGCGAACACACACTCGCACACACTCGCACACACTTCCTATGCTCTTTGGTGACCAGTGCGGCGGGGCCGCCTCCCTCTACAAGGTGGTCTACCGAGGGGCCCCTCGGCAGCACGCGCCTCAACAACTTCTCCATTACAGCCGTGACCCCGGAGGTCACCCTCTGAAGGGTTCCGAACAAAGGCCACGACCCCGGGGTCAGAAGTGTAACGCCGGGGGCAGGCGGGGGCCCCACGGCAAAGAGAGCGTGCTGTTTGCTTTGAAAGGTAAGGATCGCTAACACAGAGGCCTAATAAGGATTAAGGGGCCATCTCCTTTGGGATGTCACTCTGGGGCCTCATACATCAGTCTCTATTAACCTCCGTGACCCTCGGCGGCCATTATGGGGCCACGGGTCACAGACACTTTGCTCCGCGGAGCTGTAAAAGCGGCATGCCGCATGCGTCCTTGAACTCGAGTGCCGGCGATTACGCGGACCAATTGTTTTTCGGAGATAAACACCCTGTCAAACGGAACGGCGTCCTTCCCCCTTTGAGGAGCCGCGACCGTCCAGGCTGCTCCCAAGTGGCAGCAGGAGCAAGGAGACCTCAAGGAGGCGACTGGAGGTTGAAAGAGGAGAAATTTGCCAGCAAGTTCGCTGTTAAAACAAAGGGGGGTGGAGGGCTCCAACACAACCGGCAGACAAGAAAGAAAAGTCGCCGTAAAAGCCAGAAAATGCATTTGACCGGCGTCGAGCGGACCCCGAAAAGGAGGTTGGAAAAGTTTCGATCGCAGCAGGTGAGCTCGATGGAAGGGACCGGATCACAAAATGGAGGACGGGAGGAGACAAGATGGTGGCCTGAGTGATGCAGCCACTCACACTCTGGTCGTAACGTGGCAAAACGCCATCAAAACGTAGCGCAACGAAACGTTTAATATCGAAAAGTAGGAATTAAAAAAAAAATGCTGCAAAAAAAGTGGGGCCGACTGAAAGTTGTGCTCACAGGATGAACAAGTGAATTCCTTCAGTCTCGTTGGGCCCCAACAGATACAAAGATACAAGAGTTAACCCTGTGCAGACTCCCAAGGACAGCAGGCAAATTGTGCACAAACCACGCTGCAATTCATTCAAAAGTTCAACTTGTTCACACAATTCAACACACTTTAACATCTGGCTTCAAAAGGACTCGTTCTCATTCACACTAGTCTGCAGAGATTCATTTAATTCAATTTATTTTAATACTCGCTGGCCAAAACAGGGGGGAAAAAAGAATCAAACAATTACAACATTTTGACCTCAAATCCTAAAAAGACTCATCCATAATAACAAAAGCAGTTTGGGCAAAAAAATCCAAAAAAGAAAAATGAAATATTAAACATAATCTATGACTGAAACAGTGTAAAAAAAATTTTTAAATTAAAAATAAATCTTTGGATCCCTGAGAGAAAAAATAGTAAAGACACTTGCAGCAATTCAATCTGGATTTACTTTAACAGAAACAATCTTTATTTTACTATTCAGGATTTTTTTTTAAATGTGAATTGATTCAAATAAAAAGTGAAAAATTTTCTCCAAAACAAATCTGTATAATAATTTAACGAATCTTTAACAAATTTCTTCTAAAATATAGATATTTGTTGCAGCACTCTGGGGGGCTTTTTCCCTTCTCTCACAATCTGCTGCCTTTTATCTCCTTCAAAATGTTCCACTGATTCTAAAATTAAACTTAGGGAGTAAAATGCAACAAATACAAATGAATTAAATGTCTTTTCACAAAACTGGTTCGACCGAAGCTCAATTATTGGGGGCAAAAATGTGTTGGAAAAACAGTCGGATGTTCCTGTTTATTTCTGAACTGGTGATTCCAGTTGAATGATAAGTTTCGGTGTGCGCTGCAGCCATTAGATCCCAACTGGGAGGATTGTTAACGTGGACGAAACAAAACACTTGTGAAACATTAAATCTCTGTACAGACAGATGCAGCATTAAAAATACAGGAGCTGTCGCTGGTTAATATTTGCAGGGCTCGTTTCCCTTTCATTTTTTGTTCTTAAAACGTACGAGTGTTTAGAAAAACCTCTTTTTTCAGAGAGACATTAAAAGCGAGCAGCTCAGATCTGATGACATATTTTTGAATTAATACTTAGTCATAAAACCAGCGCTTTTTATGTCAGAAAATCATCCTCAAAACCTCCTCTTTTTTTTTTTCAAAAGCAGAAAAGAAAAAAACAGCAACAGAGTAGCCGAAAAGTGTCCGAAAGCTGCGAGTTCAAAAGCAAAGAAATGCTCTCAAAGTGCTTTCTGACCGCCGTCGACGCTCAGCGAGGTCGCCGGCGCCGATCCGAACGTGCTCCTCCGACAATCATTAAGCCACTCACCTCCGCGAACCGAGCCTCTCCGTGCGGAAGGGGAGAATATTCAGCAGAGGCGCAGAGCAAAGGTTGGAAAAGAGCAGAGGCGAGGCGGCTCGGCTCGAGTGGAGTGGCCTAAATCGTTCTCTTTCTCCTCTTCCTCTCTCTCCCTCCCTCTCTCTCTCTTTCTCTCTCTCTCTTTTTTTCCCCTTCTTTTTTAAAAAAGAAACAGACAATAAATCCTAAACAAGCAGCACTTTTGACGGCGTCACAGCCTGTCCCCTCCGCAGCTCTTCTTCATTAAAGTAAGGGCAGTGCTTTGGGAGAACGCTCGCTCGTCCTACTTTCAGTTAACCATGAAAACTCCCCACTCGAGGTCATTTTGCAACTGTCTGGTTCATTAGAACAAAGTTTGGTTTCTAATTTAGCCGCCGGGATACGTCGCCCGTCTCCAGGACGTGATGAAGACGTATTAATTCGGCGAGCGAAGACGCGTCGCTCTGACCCGCAGAATCAAAAAAAACCAAAACATCAATACAGAAGCTTTTCTTCTCCTGTAAATTTACTACTAAATTGATTTAAGACTGATCTCGTTCCAGCTTGTATTTAATCAACGTTCACTGCGAATGCCCTGAATTTAAAGTCAAGTGCTCTCAAGGCTGAAACACTCGCTGCTGCTCAGGAGGAAGTTGCAAAGTGCAACCAGGTGAAAACAAATATGTGAAGAAAAGTATTCTCAAGAATAGCTTTTCTGTATTTTTACCTTCAAAACTCACCATTCTTCTCAACATCTCTCCTGGCTTCCCTCACTTTTTCTGTGTGTGTGTGTGTGTGTGTGTGGGGGGGGGGGGGGGGTGTCTCTGTCCTGCGTTAATTTGAGCCCTTATCAGACATCCCCCTCACATTGCAGGTCTCTGGCATTCCCAGCGAGCGCTCCCGCCTCTTAAAGCACCCGGACACACCGTCGGTCCTCGCTGCGTGCCACGTCACCGAGCCACTGGGGCAGCACCGACGGACGGCCGGAAGGACGGACGGACGGGGGGGCCTGTGTGACCTCGCCCGGCCCAGAGAGGAGCCCCCCCCCCCCCCCCCCCCCCGCGCGACCTACGCCCACGTTTTCCGACGAAGAGGGCATCGGTAGCCGCGAGGAGGAGGAGGGGGGGGTGACTTATTTTGGCTGTGATTTTTTTCTTCCACATCCACTTGGAAAAAAAAAAATGCCGACAGTCGTTTGACTGACTGACAGCGTGTTCAATCGCTCACATCCAATTCAGCTGACTAAGGGTTCAGGAACGCTCCGAAGACACTGTTTGTTTGATTTCATATCGAGCACGAGTCTGAGCACACATGCTGCTGCCCACACACACACACACACACACACACACACACACTGTTGTCTGGGTTACACGAGGTAACAGGAGCCACGAGTTTCTCTATGTGAAACCAACAACATGCGTTTTACGGGAGCAAGAAATTCACAAGGTTCCGAATTTAGACAATTTGTTGAATTATTTTCATTGCTGCTTCACTGAAGGTTTAATGAGGAAAAAGCCACTCCGAGACAGACACTGCTTGCGTGTGTGTGTGTGTGTGTGAGTGTGTGTGCCAGGGACTCGGCTGTCGACTCAAGGACGACCACAGAACATGTCGAAATTGAAAAATTAGGAGTGCTAATAGGTCGGAGGATCTCCTCACTGCAGCTATAGTTGATGCTGGTGATTTATCTTTAATTGGATTTTACAGAGAGGATTCCCAGAGGGAACCAGCACTCTAATTTCTAAACTGTCCCCCGAAATAAAATTTTAAAAAAAACCTCAAAGAACGGACAAATAAGACAAAGTTGGCCTAAAAGTGAAGTTGGAACGACAGTAAAATACGGATCTGAACTGTGTTCTTGCTGTTTTGGGGAGTTGCAGAGAGAGGGATCGAATCGACCTGCATTTCCTCTTCACACATATTCTGCTTTTGTTACACTCAAAGCTACATTTCGACAAATTGTGGCAATTCAACTGATATTCTGATCGTGTCACCGCATAATTCTTCCATTTTGGAAGCATTTGGGTTGAAAATGTGCACAAAAATAGCAAACGGAGAAAAAAAAGAAAAAGATGAACCACTGAACGGGGCTTTAAAAATAGTGGGGGGTTTTTGGGCTCAAAGTATCGACTCGCTCTGGTGTCTGCTGCACTGTGCCGTCTACTGAGAGGGGAAAAAGAGACGCTGGCTCTCAGGGGTTAAGATGCTAGCAGTCATGTGCCTGTCGGCTGCAACAAAAGCCTGCCTATGTAGGGTGCATACAGATGGAGCGAGTTCCTTTGTGTGCCGCGTTTCACACGTCGCAGCCTCCGAGCTGCCAGGTCTGGCTTCTCCGGGCCTGGCTGCAGGCCTAGTTAGCAGCTTGGAGCACCTGACGCCGGGGCTCTCCCTTCGCCCCCACCCCCTTCGCCCAGGACCCCGAGTGCAGCGCGGCGAGTTTTCCGTGAGACGCTGGAACCGGGTGTCCAAATGACGGGGGGGGGTGTCCACAAAACAAAACACAGTCCGGCGGAGCTCGGCTCTGACAGACATCCCGCTCCGGTCGCCGTAAAAGTATTCCATTAGTTTCTTTCCGTCAAACGTCCCCGTGTCATATTCCCCACGACGACTTGCTACGCTGATGTAAATAGAAGCCGGGTGCGTTTTAATCACGTCGACAGCGGCGCATGATGTGTACATAGTTCCATATCCTCCTGTTTACACTGCGTCCGTGCACGCAGGGATCCACCACTGTATTTATGCACGGTGCGCCAACTCACGATGGGAACTTCCTTCTAGTGTGCATGTTCGTGTACACAGCGATTAAGGTGGTTAATACCTGAAACATGAAAATTGGATTTGCCAGCTCTCCACGTCGGAAAAATGCACTTTTTTTTGTATATATGTCGAGAGCAAATCCTCCACATGCCTTACCGCTGCTCCTTATTTCCTTTTTTTAACTTGTACTAAGAGCTTCTTTCTTAGTTTTGTGTTTTCTGTTGCAAATAATGCAGATAAACAAAGATAAACAAACATGTCTGGACGTTTGAAACGTCCTTCTCCGTTTCTGGGTGTAGTGACCGCCGCACACACCAGTTGTGTCCGACAAAAAAGCACAAGGTTGTTGACTGCACTTCAACGTCCAACTGATCTCCACTGAACTAGAATTGATCCAATATTTGAAGAGCTGAGCCCACTTTTGCACGGCAGGGTCTCTCCTCTCTTCTCTGCCCCCCCACCCCACCCGCCCCCAACCTCCACCCACTCCTCCACCCTTTTTTTCATGAGAGCATGCAGGCGAGCAGAGGAAGATTGTTTCGCTGCGCTGTTGGTTTTGGATGCTGAAAGCCCCGAGTGAGCCACATGAGCGACAGAGGCAAGAAAATAGCACCATAAAAAGTCAATTTAGCTATCCGTCCAAAAATCACAATAAATCTTTAATGAGACAGTCCTCTTGTCTTCCTCCATATTGCCCTCAGAAAGTCTCCGCTGGCTCCCAGACAACAGCTTTAAAATGTTGGGACCAATATCGGCTTCAATGGTTTTGTTCAAACTGCCTCCGCACAAATTAGCCGGCAATTTACGTCGACATGTTAAGATACTTTAATGGGGCTCGCTGGCAGCTTTGTATGAATAATAACATGTATTAGAAACAGACATCTGCTTTGGAAACATTTAAAGCTGGAAGCGACTGAATTGATAAATTACATGTTAACAGGCTCGACGTCCTCAAGTAACCAGCCTCCATTAGGAGTCGGACGAAGCCGTTCAGTTTTTTTTCTCTCTTTCCAGAAACAAACAGGAAAACTTTTTCAGCGAGTCGTTTGTTTGGTTTTTTTTTTACAGAAGAGACGCAAGAAAGTGTCACTTTCTCTCTTTAGCAAAGGCACAATGGTCATTTCTGCTGCCATCACACTTGTGAAGTGTGCAGCCATTGCTGGTGAGGTGCAATCAGCTCCCACATATCGTCCTGTATTGTTCCGCGGCACGGTGCAAATATTAATCGGGGGTGTAAATGGGACTGAACCGGGTGAGGTCAGCTTGGAGCTGTGTGTGTGTGTGAGTGTGTGTGAGAATAAAGTTGGTCCTCTTTTTGTTCACACTCCACGACCCCCCCCCCTCCCCTCTCTGTCACTCAAACAAGTGGCTGCTGCTATAAGTTGCATGTTAATTAAACTTTCAGTCACCACAGCTTGCAGAGCATCAGCCTCCCTGTTCTCACCCTGCACCCTGCTATCACCAATCATGTCCTCAACCACGCACACACACACACACACACATGCTTGAGTTACATACAAGCAGGACACGCCGGTTGGGGTGCCTGACAACCACAGCGATGGAGGAGACGTGAGGGTGGGAGGGGACGTGAGTGAGGGGGGGGGGGTTACCCTGGCGTGTTAGTTTTCTGCCAGGGAGTCCCTATTGACCTGTTAAACCTTTGTGACTGGAACAAATGCAAATGGCGCTGACTTGTTCACACAAAATACTAAAGGCCCATTCAAATGAGGCCCCGGGCCACAATGCAGCAGAAGCCGAGCCCTCTGTGGAGGCTGCGCCGCCCCCAGTCTGAGAGACGGAGAGCCACAGAGAGAGATTCTTTAATGCTTTTGCAGAGTTTATTCGGGTTGTCTGGTGGAGAGCAATCATCCACTCTGATTACTTCTCCTTCACGAAACACGGACGCACACGCACGCACGCACGCGCGCACACCCCGGATAAAGTTACCGCCGGTGTAACGCGGCCCCCCCCCTTCGTAAATCACAAACACTGTTGCACTGCGCTGAACTTCACCCCGTAATTACCTCGTATGTGCTGCCTTGTAATCGGATGCTGGTGGACTCGGAGTCTTCCTCTTATCAGGTACGACACCAGACACACTTCGCATTCAAACGGCGCTTAATTAGAGTCTGCTTCCGCGCGTACCTGCCGCTAATATCGTGTTCGACTTTTTGATTCTGTCCATTAGCTGCCGAATAAATGATGAGGCGGAAGTGGGAGAGGCAGGGAAATAACGTTTCAATCCAAGAGGATAAATAATGAATAAATGGTGTGAAAAGGCATCTAATCAATTGAATATTCTGAATACAGAGGGAACAAATAGCCTCATTAGTGCAAGCAATGAATAAATACAGTGAGGCCTATTTATAGCTCGGGCGCATGTCGAAAAACTAAAGTACGACAGGGATGTTTACGAGTCACAGAAATGGAAAGGAGCCAGACAAGCGCGCGGAGGATTTCCATAATAACTGTCTGCGCGTTTCAAAACCGAGATTTGAGATTCGTATGAGTCAACCCACAACTGGGTTAACTGGGTTAGCAGAACAAAATGCTCCTGCATGCAAACGCCGCGGCGGATGCTGAGAAGGAGCGCAGCCGCGGCGCCGTGGGAGGCTTCGATCCCCGACGTTTCCTCAGACAATATTTGGTTGCTTGCAATTTCCTCTTTCTATAATTGGACTGTTTAGTGTTTATTTCCCGCGATCGAGATCTCAATTACATCCAGCGCCTTTTAATTTGGGAGCCTTTCAGCAAAGGATGACGGCCCGTGTGCGGAACAAAGGCTCCGGTCCCGTATCGCCGAAGCGAAATCTCCGCTTGGTACCAAAGAGAGCGAAGCCTGTGAGGTAGTCGGAGGTTCCAGCCCGATGAGAGATTAGCAGGAGCCTGGGAAGGACTCTCCCCGGCACATCTGGACAACACCTGATCTGAGGGCAGCGGCCGACTGGACCTCCACTGGAACTGGCTTCATCGAATGGGGAGGTTTGACTCCAGAGGAGGGGGATGTGGTGGGAGGGTGGAGCGAGCAAGCGAGCGAGCGCTGTCCACCCACCCACCCACCCAATCCAATCTGCTGGTAATGTGTCCAAACGTAACCCCACCGTGTTGGTTTGATGAGCAAGAAAAAAAGAGAAAAAAATCAAACTGTATTTTCCTCATAATTAGCTGCAGCCCTCTCACATCGCATAATTAACACCTCCTAAAACACACAAAGTCAGATCTCATAAATTATCCCGTGACTCATTCGCTTCTGACATGTGTCCACTGCTTCTTGCTCGACTGTGTTAAATAATTACTTTCATCTCGTTTTTCTCCGAACAATGTATTCCATTTAAAATCTCCGAGCCTTCGTGTCGAAATGAATAATAAAATTGCGGACATGCGGCAAGACGCGGCGTGAAGCCGTGTGGTCCCCCGGAGACGGGACGGCGCTCAGCATCCCCAAGTAAACGTCACCTTTCGCATAAAGGCGCGTTACCAAAGTGCGTTAAAGTGACACGATGTGAGGCCGCATTTGAAAAAAAAAAACCCTCGATGTTGGAGGCGAGAGCTGCTGCTGCTGTGTGTGGAGTGACACCTGCAGAGGTCACACATGAGCTGCGAGTCTGCAGTCAGAAAGGCAGAGCAAGTGCAGCAAGCGGTGGGGTTGGGGTGGGGGGGGGCACCGCAGGACACACAGTGGAGACAAACCACAGTCACATCCACAAACACTCTTCATGAGCTATTAAAGTGACTGTTGTTTGGGTCTGAGCAGCTCGCCAGAGCTTTATTGTCTATTTTTCTGGGCTTTTTATTCGAGATTTTTAACATTCGATTCTGCTGATTCACATTTGAAATACATTTTTCCTACCTAAATTTGGTGATTCTTGAGCATTTACTTATTCATTCCCTTTTCCTGCCACAGCCTGATGAAATATATATATGAAGAACCCCCCCCCCCCTATAAAAAAACTCAACTCCCCGCCCACCTTATTCTGTTTAGCACAGCTGGTGCAGCCGAACACTGTTTGTAGCCACAAACATGGATTTCATATTCCAGCGAAGCTCCTAATGTTTCCAGAAATACTAAAGCTGTCACGCTGAATTACGGAGAAATGACAAAAATGATGTGAGAAACATGAAAATTGTTTTCATTTTATGTAACTGTGGGGCCAAAAAAACCACCCCCCCCCCCCCCCCCCAAAAAAAGAGAGAATCGAGCCGGAGCACTTTGGGACGGGATACATAATTCAAAAACGAGCTTTATATTCTGCGGTTTATAGAGGGAACACTGTGTGCGTCCGACGCAGCGCGCGGCGGGCTGTTTTCGCATTCGAAACATGATAAAACAAGACGAACGAGACGAGGAGGAACTTCGAGTTTTAGTGGTTGCGCGGGGGTTCGTCTAAACCCGGTGAACTCCCGCCGCGTCGACGCTTGATCTTGCGGCGCTGAAACGGCACCGGAGCACCAAACTCCGCCCACGAGGTGCCCCGTCCGTGCAAGTCGCAACAAACTACCACCGACAAGAATTCATTGAGGCCGTGAACGAGCGGCGTGGGGTTCGCGTCCCGTCGGGAGCGGGGCGAGCGAGGTGTCACCAAAGACAAAAGCCGCGAGTCTGCCACTGTCTCTCTATCTATCCACAAAAAAAAAACAACAAGAAAATAAACTCCAGAAAACATTTAGTCAAAGTCACTCGTTTGTCAAACGTGAGGATCACCGTGTCTGCGCGGCGAACGTGTCTCTCCAGAGGACCCAACGGCGTCGATTCCATGCGAGTGAAACAACGTTCGGATTTTACGAGGAGTGAAAAACGCATCATGTTGTAAAAATCCCAAACCATCACGCAACATGTTTGTTTATTGCCAGACAGCCCCCCCCCCCGCCCTCCCCCCGACATAAAATTCACAACAATCGACCCCCCCCCCCACACACACACACACTCCTTCTCCCACCCACCCCCTCCCACGACTGCAGGCAGCCTCCCTCTCTCTCCCTCTACTGCGGGACAAACTTCAGCTTGTTGCTCCTTAAACTCTCACTCGTGTTCTCACGTTCTGCATCTCGCAGCAACAGTTTTCACGAGAGACCACGGAGGAAGCAAGGAGTGCGCAATTTCCATGTGATTGAATTAAATAGTGATGCATCCTTGAGCCCCGTTAAACGCGCCATCGTATTATGAGCGATGAAAAATTGACTGCAGGTTATTTATTTTTTAAACGCCGAGACTTGACCCCAATTTCTTCGGGATTAAAAATGCATTTTTCCAAGAAGCCGAGGGAAGATTTGAATTTGATGCATTATACATGTGCCATGATTTGTCTGTTAATTAATGATAATACAGGAAGAAGACACAGCGACCGGCTGCGCTGTCCCCAGATGAACCAGGAAGTGTCCCGCGGTTCTGATTGGCTCTCTGCCCGGACTCACCTGCACTGCAGCGTCAGAAGGCCTCGTGCTCCCTCGTCTTCCTCGCACGTGGGCTCACCTGCCCTGCACCAACAGAAGAGAGAGCGAGAGAGAGAGAGAGAGAGAGAGAGAGAGAGAGAGACTTAAATTCCAGTTTTAGCATCGCCACGGCACTGTGGTTTAAACCCAGACTGTGAGAAATGATGGAAATCAGTGACTGATTGGACGCGTGGTGCACGCCGTCGTAGCGCGCCGTTCCCTCGGTGTGCCAGCACGAACTGGGAACAGGACATTCTTACTGGAACACTTCTGCTGTTACAACTCTCTGCTGTTGGGCAGAGGACCAGAAACTATTTATTCATTCTTCTTCTTCTTTTTTTTTTCTTCTCCTCCTCCTTCCTCCTTTTTTTTTTCTCCTTTTAACCATAAGTTTCGTTCTTAATTGCGCGATCACAAGCCGCTGGTTAACATATTTGTTTTCCTGCGCTCGAAGGACAATTTCGCTTCAGTCTTTCTCGACTGCGAGGGGATTTCAGCCGATGCGACTGAAGAGCCGCAGCGTTTCATTAAGCGCCGTCTTCCGAAGGTCACGGCTTGAAGTCAGCGACTTTCACCGGCGCATCTCCGCAGGGGGGGCGAGGCGCGTCCCGAGAACACGTCAGCGAGAGAGAAATTAATGCCATAATTATAGTAAGACGCCGAGACGCACTCGGAGAAACACGCGGCTAAGACCACTCTGATATTCCATGAAAAGTTCATTAAAATCCGGAGAACGTCTCCCTTTATTGTTCCCTGGTAAACACACGTTGGCGGGGTCTCTCTCGGTCTCGCCGCAGCAGCAGAGTTTCCTTCTGCGATCCCACTTTAATCTCGCAGACATCCGACCGGAGCGGCTGAAAGACTTTTTTTGCGAACACATGAAAGCGGCTGAGTGGGTGGTTTCAGGTGATATCTGGCTTCGTTTAATTCCCCCTGAAATCCCCCCCCCCTCCCCTCCCCCCCTTTCACCGCGAAACGTACGTGAAAACCTAAAAGATGAGATTATCTGCAATTAGGGTTTTGGGTCACGCCGCCGCGCTAACGTCTCTAACATTTGCCCGGGCCTTATTCGGGGCTCTCGGACCGAGCGGCGTCCAATGTGAGATATGTCTTAAACAGACTCGAACCCGCCGACCTTGAAAAGTGATCGATTTCGCAGCGTGTTCGAAAATAATCACAGCTTTATGATGTCAGGGAGCTGCTGCGCGACGCCAGCCTGCGATCGCTCTCGTCGTCAGGCTCGACGCTGTGACGAGGAGTTGGATTCTTAAGTGTTTTGCTTCGTTTATCTCTCACGCGGACGAGTTTTATCCGCGTGTTTGAGCTCTCTGTTCTTCGCCCGACGTTGCAGCTTTGCGGGACACAAACGGTCCCAGAATGCAACGCCGAGCCGCAACGCTGACCTCAATAAAGACAGTGTGTGCGGGAGTTTTTATGGTCTTTTCGCGTCCAAAGTGCAGAAACGAAGGCTGGCCCTTTTAGCTTGGGACTGAACCGGAAGGACCTGCGCTGCTCCCCACAGAGCCCCGCTTCATTTGCTTTGCAACATCACCCCCACTACCACCCAAAATACACCCCCCCCTGCCCCCAACTCTGCCCGAGCTCCTACATGGACTTGTGAACTCTCCATAAACTCACTGATTCCCTTTGCTTCAGTCTGTCAGACATGAGAAGAATCAGAAAAAAAACAGAAGGTAGAGAGGGCTGAAATAGAGGTAGAGAGGACGGGGGACATAAAGAGGGAGAGGGACGGGAGAAGGGGGGGGGGGAGAGAGGGAGAGAGAGAGAGAAAATAGGAGGCCAGATTGCAGAGTTGAATCAATGCAGTGGCCTGGTCCCTTTTTTTCAGGGCTTTTTTTTCTCCCTCTCAAATGATTCACAGTGGAAAGAAAAGGCCTTTTCCCTGTCCTCAGTTGAACTCCACATCAGCTTCCTGTTAGAAAGGCAAGGAGGAAACACCCAGAGCAACGTGCGCACACGCACACACGCACACACACACACACACACACACACACACACACACGGAGTAATACACAGAGGAAGGCCTTCACTAGTGGATTCTTTGCTGCCAGAGAAATTAGGTCAAGCACTTAAATGCCCTGCACTGAGATGCGTGGAGATATAAAACGTTAAGTGTTCGGTTGGGGACAGCGAGAGCAGACCAGGCGCAACAAACACGGCCGCAAAACAGACGCCTGTTGCACGCCGAAAAACCCACACTGGCTACGTGCTAAGCTGTCAGCTCATGGCGTGCCACATTATTAATACAAAAGACAACTGAAATAATCAGTGACAGACTCCCACCTACTGCTAATACAGCATCCATCTGTGCAGATTAGAACATGACAAGGTGGCTCTGTCACACACAATGAAATGAAATAGATGAGGGGTGTTTTTTATATATATAGAAAAAATGGGGGGGGGGGCAAGTGGAACACCTTAAATCCCCTCGCAGGCCAAAACTAAAGCAGTACGTGCACGCATTCACAAAACACCAAATGACCTGATTAGACAGTGGCGGGACTCGCCGCGGCTAAATACAGGAAGGGACAGCACACTGCAGTATCAGCTGCGCACGCCAAACCCCCCCCCCCCCCCCCCCCCGG
>JASSRZ010030850.1:0-21395 GCA_032164315.1 Malacoctenus gilli | reverse complement strand
GTGTGTGTGTGTGTGTGTGTGTGTGTGTGTGTGTGTGTGTGTGTGTGTGTGTGTGTGTGTGTGTGTGTGTGTAATTTCAGCATTGCAGGGGATATGCTTTCCCTCTATCCATCCATCCCATATCCAGGGAAATAATTCTGATAAATTCTGAAAAAGGAGCTGGAGTTTATAAATAACAGGTCCTAAAAACTGAACGCTCACACAAGACATCAAACATTACATCGTGAAGAAGAGCAGGATGTGGTCCACATGACTTCATGACAAATTTCATGTCGAAACCCTGAAA
This sequence comes from Malacoctenus gilli, assembly GCA_032164315.1. Lineage (NCBI taxonomy): Eukaryota > Metazoa > Chordata > Actinopteri > Blenniiformes > Labrisomidae > Malacoctenus > Malacoctenus gilli. The sequence goes on along the minus strand of JASSRZ010030850.1, from coordinate 21,109 downwards.
AAACCAAAGCCTGATCTCCAAAACATCTGAGTCAAAGAAAGTCACAAAGATCATCAGTGTAAGTTCTCTTTTTGTTGAGCTGTGGATTCTTTCCAATTTGATCAGTTTTATTGGACCATAAAGAATTGGTGGGCACCGCCCGAATATCTCAGGGCACAACTAACCTCCTCCTGATTGTGTCTCATCAGGATGCTAAATGGAGGGCCACCTATCCAAATTTATATGTGACTCCTGTTGTGGTATAAACTGTGTGCAGCTGATGCCACTATATCATGTGATTATTGTTTATCCAGGACAAGTCACATCTCATTCTTGAGCTTTCTTCATTTGGGAGATTCACACTTTATGCAAATAGTAGTTTCATGTTCAGGAAATGACTGCACCCGTCAGCATTCTCCTTACTTGCAGTAGGATGCAAAAGTTCTATTTCTTCTCTTCTTTGCAACAAGAATAATGGGCAGATAGTACTTGGTGAATGTCAAGTGTCTAAGCATGTGCACATGATTTGTGCACAAATATGAGATTATTCAGCTTTTGTTGTCCATCAATAAAAGTTTTGTAAAGTCCTGTTTGAGGCTAATCCTGCACATGGTTCCTCTTTGAAAACAGACCTGTAATTTACAAATTTTCATTTCTAATGCAAATTGCATTTTATGGGAACATTTTCTTCATCATGGATACAAATCTGACGAAACTTTAAAACTATGTCATGAGGTCACAGGTGTCCTGTCGTTGATCCTACAAACAGCATAAACGTTGCACTTGCAGTGACCTTGAGTTTCATGGCAATGAGATGGCAGAGATCACAGAGTGTAACAATAGCTTCAAGCAATGCGCCACCTGATGAAGCTATCCCAAAGACAAGATTACCAGGTTAGCATGGGAAGCTAAAGCTTCCCCCCTGGAAGCTGGGACTCCCAGGAATCTTTCATGGTGCAAAGAGAACGGGGCAGGGCGCCACCTGGTGGAGGTATGCCAGAACTGGCCACCCAAGTTGTTTTATGAAGCTGGAACATCCCCCGAGAAGCTACAAGCTTCAGAGGCCATAATGGTTGACAGTTCATTCATTTTAACTTGTATTCCCGAACAGATAATATTCAATATGCAGGACTTGAATAAGAATTGATATATTTTTTTAATTGTGTTAACTATAAACTATATGCACACCTTTTTAATATGTGCACACAATTTTTTGTGTGCAAGCAAGAATCTTTTCACATTTGTCTTGCCCCACAGAAACACTGCAGACAGCTCCTCTCCTGCAGACTAGAGCACATCCAGCCAAAACCTTTGGCAGTGCTGCTGCTGTTGTTGATTTGCATCTTCGCCAAGTTTCAAGAGAGCTGAGATTGGGTGCTTTCCACCTGGTGAGTTCGTACACTTATTTTCTTGTTTTGTTTGTTGAATCCTCCTGTCATTTTAATGCATAGTTTCAATGGAATTTGAAGTCTGAAAATTCCATTAGCCACCAAAATCTACATTTTCCACACCAAATAGCGTCACTTGGTTCAAAACCATGATCTTCACCCTTAAATGTGAACTTCCTGTCACCTCCACCATTGTACAGCTGGCCATTGCAAAATGCAACAGATGGTGTCTCTCAGGGTACAGATCGGTCTGTACCTGACAAAACTGCTTCGACACTTATTTCACTGATGTTGTTTTGCTTCATTTACAGACATACACTTCCTGAATCACCTCCAGTCCTTTCACCCAATCATAGCTGAGAACTGGCAAGCAGGCTGTATTCAAACAGTATGTTTTGTCTGTCAACAGTGATAATATTTCAAACTTTGCCAGTCACTCCTCTGCCACTCCTTTGGGAGTCCCTCACCTGAGAAATCACTACACGAAGTCTTGGAGGCATGCTGAAGGTCGCCTCTGTCTCTGAGAGGACAGTCATGGATGTGACCATGTGCCATGATTATGATGAGGTTGAGCGGCACAGAGGGTTCTTGCCTCTGATGTGGGCATCTGTTGCCCCTGTATGGTGCCAGCCTGTCACTGTGGATGGCCACCCTACTCCCGCTGGTGGGCGGGGGGGGGGGGGGGGCAGACCCTGTAAAAACTCTCACCCATCTTTTCCTTGCATTTCACAAGGGTTTCACCAAAACCTCCTTAGAAAAGCAGCTCATGTCCTGTAAAGCTGAGTGAGCATGTTGGATGCCCGTTATTAGTCCTCAGCACATCATGATGTGCCACATGCTGTTGGTAACAGCATTGTAACATTTCCAACAAACAATAGGGGCTTTAGTAATGCCGCTATTGTTAGCAACGGTTTACGGTGCCATGATTCTTAACTCTGGTGCCAGAGACATAGTGCAACCAGGCCTGCATCTGTGTTAAAGGGGCCATGACATAAAACAAACTTTTCTGGGGTTTTGGAGGTATAAAATGACTTGCTGTGTACTAATGAGGCCATGTGCATGTCAAAATCGAGCATCAAAGTCTCTGTTCATGGTTTGTCAGCTTTCTGTCTTAGTTCAGAAATGGTCGAATCAGAAAACAGAATTTTGTTGTACGAAGATGAGCCTGATACGCATTTTATTTTCTCCAGTGAGAACACACTATCGAGCAAACAGCTTGCCTCACTCTGATCCCCCCTCCCCTCCTGATACACCTGCCCACAGGCGAGTCAGCTTGCAGGCCTCTCTGCTGCAATTGAGGAGAGGATGGCGTTGAAAAAAGGGGAGCTGCTTTTTCCCAGGCTGCTCAAAAAGGAATGTAAGCTTCCATGTAGTCCCTTAAGGATGAAGGAATCAGAGAAGAGTCATTGAATCTCTTTTATGGAGAAGTGCCACACAGTTTTAACCCCGATTTGAGACTTTGTTCAGTACACTTTAGTGAGAACTGCGTCTTGAACATGTTGGAATTCAAGCTGGAATTCTCTAACAGACTGATTTTAGAGAAAAATTCGGTACCAGCACTGAAGGAGACGACCACCACATCTTTCCTTGCAAGTTTATTGATTTTGCAAATGCTGTCTTGTCTGATAAATGTACCTCACTGCCTAAGGAGCCAAGGATGATGACAGATCAGATATAATGGTTAGAAAAAAACACCACCAGCAACAGCGAGCATGTCCATATTGTCCACATTTTTAATTTTGAACCTTTTCTTTTCATCTGACATCAAGATTTATGGTATTGTCTTTACAAGAAAATGCTGCAAAAAACTGTGACTTGTTGAGAGTTATGAGTGTCCTCGGCTGTGTGTAAATAGAAGATTTATGCCTGTTGTTACAGATACAGCATATACAGCATGTACATTCAAATCACCACTCAGAAACAAGCATATCAAGGCATCTCCATGCAGGCAAAGTATGTCTTTCGTCTTGTGATGATGCTTCAGACTCAAACATATGTGGGAGCAAACCTCCACTTACTGAAATGATGTATTTGTGACTAGAGGAGCATTGCGCCCATAAGACAGGTGGGGCGGGGTTTGACCAGTTTTCCAAATGAGGCTGTAGCCATTCAGAAATTAAGACAACTTGGTCTCCGGGTAGAGCCGCTTATCATTCCCGCTCTGGGACTTTTTACTGAGTAGGGAAATCTGACATATGCAGGCATACCAACTACATGAAATAGTTTATACTGCTGTGTCATTGCCCCTTTAAGGGTGACCCTCAAAGGTGAGACAGGGAGGACCACTACTATCGTGTCTCATTTAGGACCCTGGAGTCAGCAGAAAGAGAGGGGTGCCAACAAAGGCCAGTAAAGGTGGTATTAGTCTTTGAGGTCAAATGAGAGAAAGAGGCCTGGCAGCAGTGCTGCAAATTTCTTAGTAAAGGAAGTTGCTACATAAAAATTGTTACATTACATGATCACTTAATGTCCATAATAGGCAATTTGCAAGGTAGGGATCAGCAGCAGCTTTGTGCACCTCATTAGCAGTCTAGTTACAGAGTGGTGTGAAGCATGTGTTTCTACAGACTGCAGCTGGGAGTGCAAACTCTCATGTCATTGGTCTCAATGGTGCCGCTGTACCTGGCTTTTCCTTATGGTGGACCAGCCACATAGTTGTTCTACTAATTGGGTCACTTGGTTCAAAATCGACTGCAAAAGTGCATTCACAGGTGCTTTCATGTCACACTCCTTAAAACACCAGAAATAGTCACTTGATTTGTCGCAAGCTGTCCTGATTAAAAGAAAGGTGCCAAGAAGGTTGAGAAAGACTCCTGGGTGGAAACACTGCCTTGCAGAAAGGGAGAGAATGTTGTGTGTTAAAAAGGTTCAAGCAGAGAGATTTGGAGAGGAGCCAGAAGATGTCACAGATCCTGTTTGAGTCGTTTCAAATTAAGAGTCGTATAAGCAAACTCATTCTGAGACTGGTGGTTGAAAGGCTTGTGGGGGGTCACAGAGGCCGTACAGTGATGGTGAGGTCTGCCCCCCGTTGTGGGATGATATAGCGCTCCTCCCTGAGCAGACGCAGCAGCAGGTCCTGGGTATCTTGAGGCCAGCGGTAGATCCTGGTGCACTGGAGCCAGCTTGGAACATGCTTCTGGAATGATTTAGCACAGATGGTCAGCAAGGTAAATGGATGAACAGCTCAATGGACCTGCTGTTGTGTGCCTGAGTCACTCTGACGAGTACAGTGGTGTTTTTCATTCTTTAATCTTCCTTTATCCTCAACCACCTTTACTCTACAGCCCATTGAGATTTTGTCATTATAAAGTCGAGTACTTAAATGGAAAATCCTGTTGTTCTGAATGAAAGCTGATGCATCAAAAGCTGCTTCCTGCCCACTCTCCATGAGGAAAGTTCCTTCTCACTGTATAAAATTCATGCTGATAAATCATAAGCTTTACCACAAGGTAACTCTACTGGCCACAATCTGCCCTCCAACTGTTTCCTGAATTGTTCCCCAAATGGCTTTGAATCAATCAGTGTGGAAGAAACAGGGAGGTGAAATAATCTTCCCTTATCATTTATGGGACTTGTAGGTTTTATTAAAATGAACGTTTTTCGGAGGCTTTGATATCATCTTCAGATGTTGCACTTCTGGTTATCTAAAAAATGTACAGCTGATGTAAAAAGAGGATTCTCCAGATTAATTTGCCTTAGAAAAAAGCCACAATAGAAACTCATAATTCTGCAGCTGCCCGCTGACAGAGGCTGCCTCACTCTGCCAAATATCAGTTGTATATCTGTGCTTGCCATGCTCGCGTTCTCTGGGAGTGTTTACGTGGCCATCTTAAGTCGAAACCTTGTCTTGCCTGTCTTCCTCTGTTAGCACCACTTCCATCAAATCCCCTGATCTGTTATGTATTGAGCAGGAAAGACCAGTGCAAACAGATTCTGTACAGCCAATCGAAAGCTATGAAGAGAAAGACGAATTCAGAAGAGGCACTCTGGAGGTTAAAAAAGTTAAAAAGTTTGTTTCATTTTGTTTGTTTTGTTTTTTGTTTTTTTTTTACCTTTGTTGCATTGGGAAACAACACAGGGACCAGTCTGTAGTTCAGGCAGCCTTGTTGGATGAATTCGTTTTGAATCTGGACGAGTGGAAAAAGACAATCATTGCTTCTTCATTGATACTGAACTTACCCAAATTGTTTTTGTTGTCAAATGTGTTAATATATTACACAGACATGACTGAATGATTCTTGTTTAAGCTTTACATTTCTCTTTTAACAGAAGCAGGGGATTAAGTAAATTTAGATGAGGACTTGTTTTGATTACGTTGTTGTTTGTCTCTTTTTGTTGTTGCTGCTGCTGCAGAGTGGTGTGTCTCAATTGTTGGTTGATAGTCACGGAGTCATAACAAAACTTTGCTGCTTTTAAAAGTTTAGTGTCCACAAAGAAATCTTATCATGCCCTCGCAAAAATAAAAAAAAATATCAAGCATTTTACCTGCATTGTTTTTTTTAACAACTACATCACTCAATTATTCAGCCTCTGAGGAATAAAATGTTTTATGAGGGGAAACCAAAGTCTGTTTTCTTGTTGAGTCTTATGAAGTATTCTTGATAATATCAAAAGAACTTGACTGTACTTTGCTTGACCGACCAGGTGGCTGCTTCAGCACTCATCACCCTGAGCCTGGGAGGGGTTGAGATTCATTGCCCAACATTCAGCTTTACAGAAACTTTTATGCGCTTCCTTTTTCCTCAGCATCCTGTACAAGGCAGCACGTCAGTGACATCAACAGGCCACCAGAGGACAGCGTCGCCTGTAAATGGTTTCGTCTCTGCTTGCTGTGACGGTTGACTCACCTGGTTATGAATGTACTTGGTGTGCAGGCTGTGCTCTTCATCTCCATCTCCTTCCACATCCTCTTTGTACTGAGGGCTGATGACCACAATGATCAGCACGGATTTCTTTAGAACAATGTTGGAATTCTCAGGTTACATGAAGGACTACTCTGGGAACTGACTGACTCTTGAGAATTCACCACTGTGACTTACATCATTCAGGAACCTGTCCATCCATTTATTGATTCCCAACCTTCGAATTGGATTGTCAAATACGTCAATCTGTTGAAAGACAAGCAAAAACATGAATGAATGTGTCTTTGTGTGACATGTCAAAGGTCCATGGAGACTCGACAAGACTTACTGATGGTTTGAAGCCCTGATCGGCAAGAAATTGGGTGAACAGGATCACATCTTTGGCCGTGTCCACTGAGTACGTGATGAAAACATTCCCTGGAAAGAAAACTCTGTGAAATATTTCTGTCACAGATGAAGAGGAAGCGTGACATTTAATCCTGAATGTAACTCACTGCTCTCCTCAGGTAGGCTGATAGTTCTCCTGACCTCACCAGGTGCTGCTCCTCGGTCAAGCAGGAGGGCGCAGTTCACACTGACCTCCTGCAGCTTATCTGTGAGCTGCAGCATGCCGTTGGCCACAGCTCTTCCAGGGATATCCCAAGGGTCTGCTCTGTTTTGAGGAGGTATTCTACAGATGGAAATCCCACAGATTCAACTCAAGCTTTGACATGTGTGAAAGCTGTGGAAAATAATGGTGAACAATGATTTAGCATTTGAGGTTATAATGACAAACATTTGTTGGGGTGGCTGATCCCTCCATTGTGGACCAACAGGGTACATGTTTTTGTAGGGCACATTGGCTGATGCGCAGCAAGCAAACTTTCTCAAACTGCCGCCATTCTCTAGACTGGGACCTACAAACAGATATGAAAGGAAATACAAACACTCTGTGTAAGATGGATTCCAGTTCAGCAGGAGTGAAGTGCAGAATCAGCACGCACACAAAACAAAGATGAGTCAAGTACCAAAGATGTCTGTTGGGAAGGTGAATTTAAATTCAGGTGGATGAGCACAGTAGCACATTTTTAATGTGCTTTTAAAATAAAAATACACAACTCACATGTTGAGAAGGACACTACTGAATTATTGCCTGTAAGTATTTATGTATTCATGGTATTCAATATGAGATCTCTTAATTTTTTCCAAGACACGAAACATAATGTAAAACACCTATTACTAAAGACACAATAAGCCTCCACCAACAAATAGCTTATAAAGACTGTTTTAAACACCAATGACTCAAGAGGTCAAGGTGGGTCCGAACTGTTTTCCCCTTATCACTAATGTCCAACATTGTTGCTGTGTTTGTAATGTTTTTTGCTGTGTTTGCTTTTTTGCTAAAGCTATTTATTGCCCATCACATTAAAGGTCTGTAGTTTTTACATTTCACTCAGGAATTGAAGCAGCTTGAATTTAAAGCTCTGCACTCAAGGTTTAACTGAAGGCAGCACTCCCTTTTTCAGTGTCAGCCATCACTTTGGAGCACTAAGCAATCCCCCAGTTCCTTCTAGCAGCACGACTCCTCTGACAAAGTCTCAGATTCCGGGGGGCCTTGACATATAATGTGAGACCCCCTGGTCCAATGGCTGGACTGCAGCTTCCCTCCATCACTTCAGTCTTCGGTACAAATGTCAACTCAGCAGTCTTTCCCGTGACTGCAGTATTCGAGACTAACCCTGAGCCAAAGGTTGATGGGATTTATACGACATGAAAAGTTTTTGAGAATGTCAGCCATAATAATTAAAATAACAACGTATATAAAGCATCTTTATTAAGTGTGCGACTTGAATATATGTGTCGATTCATCTTGCTTGACTCCCCCTGAGAATGACCAGGCGTAGTGTCTGGACTAACTCCTGCACTAGCTGGATACGCCTACTGCTTGATATGGCGATGGAACATTATGGGTGTAGTTTCTCACCTGACTTCAGGGGAAGCGGGGGCTCCAAAGACTCTTCCGAAGGGCCTGAGCGGAGCAAGCTCGAAGGACCTGCAAGACCACTGCTGGGCTGAAGCAACTGTGTGCCATCATTACATAACCAAGCGCCTGCAGGCTTGATGAACATTGGATGTCTGAAGCATGTTGCTGCTGAAGGTTGCTGGGCAGCAGAACAGCCAGCTCTCGGCTGGTAACAATGCTCTACCCCGACTCCTGCTCCTCGAGGAACCTCAGCCCCATGATCTGCTCCCTGCTTGTTGTTTTCTCTGTGGCCACCACATTGTTCACATGGAGGAAAACAGGCCAGATCCAGACCTGAGAGGGTCATACTCTCATCCGTCTCAACTGGAACACTCTGATGTGGACAAGGTCCTGACAGCAGGAGGAGAGGAAAAACCACAAAAAGCCTAACTATGCGGTGGGTTTCTAGCAACAACAGTCTGTAAGTGGAGAAGAATTTACTAAGGTTTGTGTCCTACCTTTAAAAGAATCCATTATCTTATCAAGGTGTGTCTCTGGCTCCTGGTGTGAAAGTGAAACTAGTGCTTCAGGAATTTTCCTGCCTTAAAGTGACCCAAAAACGAAATCTAATGAAGAAACAATGAACATGACAAACACCAGAAAGTTTTCTGTGTGAATCCAAATCATACAAAGTACACACCGGTTAAAGTTCTGAAACTAGCCTGTGTTTACAAAATCTTGTGTCTTTCTGCCTCAACAGGTTTTGTGCCTGTACCTTCCAAGTCAGTGGGCTGGAATGTAACACCAACACAGCAAACTAGTACAAAGGTCATGGGTTTAAACCTATGTCTGGTAAACTCTGAGGCAGCAACTCAAAATAGAGCAATTCAGAGTTTTCAGGAGAACTTGACTTAGATAGAAATTGACACTGAGAGAAACACAGCCACTCACTTACCTTCCGTCTGAAGCAAGCCTTTGTCTGTTGCTGCACAAACCTGGGCAAACAGGAAACTGTTCCGCTGTCCCTGTCATGCAAAGATTGGAAGTCTTGTGACTCACTCATGCAAATAGCAGCGGTATGAGGCCTTGGACTGCCAATCAGATTGTGTTTTCAGCAAAGTAAGTACACCTCTGCCTCCTCAGTTAACTGTTTGTTGGCTTGGAAAACTTTCAGGTATCACTTTATCACACATGGGAAAGGAACTGAGGACAAAGAGTACACAACGAAAAGTAAAAAGGATTTTTTAAAAATTCTTCCTGGGTGATTTTTCGCTGCAGCAGTTACATTTGGATAAGAAAGCTGATGTTACAAGGTTGTTCTTTACACAAGGAATCAAGTAATACACAGTACCAATACAAACACCATTTTTCAATGACTAATCAAAACTTTATTCATATACAGTATTTCAGTGCAATGCATGACTACTAGAATGACGTTCAGTAATAGCACAGCTTATTCACACAAAAAATTGCAATTTGTTTAGCTGGATCAAAAGTGTAGATTCTTTTAGAGCAATAGGCTAACCTATGAAAATTGTTATTATTGACTGCATTTACAACACATCGACTATAAAGAAGAACATGGGCTCAAAGGACTTGTGATTTTACCAAATCACCAAGCAACTGCTAATTTGATAAAAATGGAGGTTCCAGTAACTCTCACCCACTAGATTTGATCTGATCTGATTTTGCCACAGTTAATTTAGGGATAAGGACTAAATCAAATTTTGAGTTAACCATAAATTTTGCAAATAATTCTTGGGGGACATTAATGTCTGTACCAAACAATAGACCAATTGCTTCCAAACTGGTAAATTATAGGAATGAATGGTGACTGTTGGCATCATGATCACTGAGAAGTGTAGTGAACAATACAGATGAGCACCTCTTTAGGCAGCTTGGGAGAGTGGTAGAGATTTCTCGGACCAAAAAGTTAACGTTTTTTTCTTAAAGTTGCAAGCAGTCAAAAAACTGGCAAGTCCAATTTGAGCAAGTTTGGAGGAAGAAATATTTGAAGGCTTAACGATTGGATGAATGTCCTCAAACCTGCAACTTGTGCAGCATGAATTTGTGACAAGTTAATATGCTGCAAAGGCTCATCATTGCATTAGCTTCCAGAGAGGCCATCGAACATTGACCTGTTTACAGCCACTCATGGTGGCCCTTCATGTTATGTCTGATCAACACAAATTTCAGTCTGAACCAAATGTTTGATCATATGATCCAAAGACTGTAGGGTGGTTACAAATGATAAAAAAGAGCATGGATTATGAGTAATTTGTAAGATCTTGATTCTTTTCTGAGCACCATCATATTCAGTTAAATGCTCTCGTGAAGTTGTTGACTTCCTTTCTGTCATTCTTCTGTGAGTGAGTTTAACAGGATTCAAGAACGTGAGCTGTTCTCTTTGACGTCTACACCATAACTTCTCTTGTACTCAGTTTGGTTGAGTTTGGTTAGAACCACAGTCACGGGGTTGAAGGAGGGTGAGTCTTTCTGCCTGACAACTGAGAACACTTTTATGGTTGTGTTGGTGAACACCGAACCCCGCTCTACTCCATTTCTTTTACAAGTTGCCACTTTGACCAGCTCCTGTCGAAAACGGTGACTGACCATACAGTAAAGCAGAAAGTTTGTGGTGGGGTTGAGGTTTTGAAGCATGTTGGCGACATCAGCAGCCACATTAATGGGAATGCTGTAGTCATTCCTGTTAAAGTTGTTGGTGTTGTACTTGGTCCTCAGGATGCAATAAGTTACGAAGCGGGGTAGACTGAGTGCAACAAAAGCCACGGATACAGTGCCCAGGAGCAGAATGGTCCTCCTCAACATCAGTCTGGTGCTTCTCCCATGCATGATGCGCCGCTCCTCCTTGGTGAAGAGTTTGCTGGCACGGCAAAGGTTGTTTCCAATGAGGTAGTTGAAGATGATGACCAGCATGATGGGGATCCCTCCTGACAGGAAGGTCGTTATCCACACAATAACAGTGCTGTAGTGCTGATTGCGATACCGACACCTGGGCAGTGTGACATTATCCCCATTCACCGTTAGGTTCACTGGTACGACCGCATTGATCCAGCCCAGTGGCACAGACACCAGGTGGGAAACAAGCACTACAGCGATGCAGGTAAGCCTGGTGACTCGGGCCTGGGAGAAGTGCTGTTTGGCAGCTGTGCTCCGAAGGACAAGGTAGCGCTCGATAGTGAAGACCACCACAATCCAGGAGGAGCTGTAGAGAGATCCATACTGCAGGAATCCCAAAATGCCACACCAGTGATGCGAGTGCCAGAAGGGTTGTAATATCCAGAAGGTGAGCGTTAGGTCAATAAGGATGACCCACACTATGTAGAAGGTGTCTACAATGGCGAGGCAACTCAGATAAATGATGGCAGTATCAGACATTCCACATTTGCGGAAACAAATCATGTAAAATGTGAAGAGGTTTGCTGTAAGAAAAACACAGAAAATGACATTACAACTACTTGTGTTTGATTTACTATTTACTCTCTTTTTAAACTTATTGGATCTCCAGTTTTTACCAGCCACAAAGAGCAAGTATTTTTTTGGTCTTTGTGAGGTGTACACATCAATTCAACAGAGGTGGGCTCTTTGGAGGTCCGACTGTTCCGTTGGGTGCAGCATGAAGTTGCAAACCTCACAAAACTATTTCATGAAAATATCTACTGAATAAGGAAAGCACCACTTTTGCCAGCATTGGAAAATCGCTCACAACTTTTTCATAGCTGCAAAACAAATTCTGTCTAATTCAAATCTTAAAAAAAAGAAGTCAGTCCTAACATGCGCCATTTCCTTTACAGGTGCAGAAATCTTGTTGCTATATCAAATATCTGATTTCAAAAGCAAAGTTAGGATGACTTTCAGACTGAAGTGCTGTTAATGGTCAACAACACTTTATTTTTCTCAGTTGTAGCATACGTTGAGGAGGATTTGAATGTGTGGTTGTGAGTTTGAGGATCAAATTTAGAAAGAATCAAAAGCATAAATGGCAACAATCACTAATGGACCAAATCTTTTGTTATGGTCAAATCATCATTATAACATTAAAAGCTCAATTCAATACAAACCTGGAATACCCATGATGCAAAGTAAAGGGTAGTAGATCTTCTGAACGGTGACAAAGACAGAGACACTGTTTCCTTCCATGATTCACTGATCTGCTCACATTCTCATAACTGCAACCAAACAATTAGAGAGACAGCAGACAAATCCTGTCAGGCTGCAGGGCTCCTCATTACTCCACTGGTAGGAGAGCTCAAGAAATGTGTGCTTCAATTGTTAGGACAGCAAGAATGAAGGTTTCTAACTGACACTGATTGATCTGACAGTTCTGTGAATACAAAAAAGCAGGTCAGTGAACTTTGTTGTCAACATTACCTTCATATTGGATGAAAATGGATCCGTATGAGCTGAGTCGGAGTCACCTCGGTGTCAAAAAGAAGAAAAAAGTACTAAGCTGGAAATAAATTTTCTTGAACATCTCAAACAATAGATTAACACAAACAAGTATCCTGATTGCAAAAAATTAAAATTTTTTTAAAATGTGAATTAATTTTCACAGTACTTTATCAAAATGAGCCAATTAACCAACGATTTATCTCTATCTTGGTGAGTATAGCTATACTATTTTTTTTTTAAAGAGGAGAATTCCTTGATTTCGATATGACACGCTCTTGCGATCCTTCTTACTGTGAAGAAGGTGCACAGAGAGCCGATATTCCCCAGAGCTGCATCCTGGTTGCTTCAGGCTCCTCAAGAAATACACAACTTTGACAGACGAATGCTCCCGCACCAGCTGTCGCACTTATAAAGCCACAGGAAGAGGGAGTCACTCTGTGTAAGATAAGGGGAGGGAATGCTCCATCAAGCCAACAAAGAGAGGCGAGAACATAAAAGAGCCTTAAAGGTTAGCATATGGAGCCAAATAATGATTTCCCCCCCCCCCCTTTTTTTAACCTTTATCTGCTTGAAGTGTGTTTTGGATGAGAGCCCATTGCTTCATAAGCTGCAGGCTGGGAAAAATCAGTCCCCTAATGAGCTGACAATCAATACTTTCCACTGGGTCCAGTTTCTTGTTGCCTTTTCCACTGGATAAACACATTCTAAATTCCATGTGAAACAATGAAATATCTTTCAAGACCAGTGGTTAAAACGATGTCCATAGAAAAATAATGGCTCTCAATGGAATCCTTTCTCCTGCAATGGAGCATTATTGCCTTGTAACACTGAACTGATTGCTCTGCAGATGTCTGGATTACATTTGCGCATATGAAGTGTGTAATCGTTAAACACATTTTGAAAATGGGTGTTGCTTTTAATTTTCTACTGCTTTGTTTGGTGTGCGCACACATCCGTGTGTGTTTCCAATAGCATTTGGCTGTAAAACTTTGGCAAATCGAAGAAGGCAGTCTGAAGCTTTGTTGGGCAACAAACAGGAAAAGAGAATCTCTATTTTACTTCCCTTCCCGAACATTTTAAAATGTTGTCGATTTAATTTCAGGACACATTTTAAAAACTTTCATCACGCTTCACTGATAAACATTCACACTATTTACAAAACCAAACTGTACTGAACCAAATTGTGCAGGAACATGCAGTTTACAATATAAACTAATCAAATGTGATGCCTATCATAGAGTGAAGGAGGAGAGCCCAGTGGGACGAGACTGAAAGGTCACTAAGACCACCTGTAAGTCCACAGGCCGAAGCAGCTCACGTTTCCCTCCGGCCAATCATCGACCAGCACACCCGCCTGGACCTGCTGGTGCACAAAAGATGTTGGACACCCCCCCCACACACAAACACACACACAGATAGGATTTATGGCTAGAGCAGTTACAAACCTGTTTAGTTTTTTTTTGCCACCTAGGTATTTAGGAGAGTGCATATTCACAGTTGCTTTCTGACTGTCTAACGATGGAACCATGGTGCCACCTGATGTAATGTTTAGAATAAAGCCAAGCCAATGCAATCAAATCTGATACTGAAGTCTGTTGGGGACTTAACAGTCCTCAAAAGGTTTAATTCAAGAAATTGGAGCACAGTTTTTGGAAAACTTCCACCTGCCACTTTATGGTGCAGGGACAATAGAGTCCTTCATGTTTCTTAGGGAGATTTAATCTTCCCTCAAAGTCTAATCAAATTAATCTAATCATGACACACTTGTCTTCAGATGAGGGTTTAATGCTGTGAGTTCTTGTGTTGGTATGAATATACAGCAAATTGATAATGTGCTATGTGATGTGAAAAATCTGAACTATGATCTCAAAAGATGTTGGTTTCTTATTGGCTGTGTACTTTTTGGCGGGTAATTGCAGAGTTTTTGTTGAGCCTCCATGACAAAAACACAGAATGGCTGTTTGATGGGGCATTGAAGCAACAAACTTAGTTTTAGAACATAGTTGATGCTAATAGGCACAGCGAATGGCAGCTTGAGCTGGCCGACTCTAGGATAATATCAGTGGTTTCTGTGAGGACATGGTTGTGGCCATCCGTCCCATATCAGAGAAAAGGACATACACAGAAAAATAAACAGGGAGAGAGAACAGGAACGTTCAGCACCAGGAGAAGCGTTCGTGGCTATATTTGTTCAGAGATAAGACAGCTCTTAGCCTTCTGATTGGCCCTTTTCACAGTCACTTTAACTGATTTCATCCAGCAGATTGTGTTGTTCTGTCAACACTGGAGAGAAAGCACTCATGTTTGCTCCTGATCAATTCAAGCAGTGGACATTAGTGGACTCTGGACTGGAAACTTCATGCTGCTGCTGCTGTTGCTGCTGATGGCAAAGGAACTCTCTTTGTTCCTTTGAGGCCAAAAGGACCCCCATGCTCATGCCAACCTCAAACACTCAGTCATGTGTGGTGGATGAGGTGGACAAAGTATTTCACCCCAGCGTTTGACCCACAATACAAATGCTAATGGTCAGTTATGAGCATTAGTATTACAGCACTCTATCACCAGTGCATAGCTGTGAGGAAGGTATAGAAGCTTGTAAAGCTAACTGTATGAAATCACCTGCGCTGCATGAACTGTTGTTGCTTAAAGAACCATGATGCTACAATGAAAGACCACTGAAAGCATCTTAATGAGTCAGATCATCGGTAAAGAGCAGCCAAAATGACAGTAAGTCCATGTTTAGCTGCCAGTGCATGTTTTCATGGCTGATTGATTTTTTCATTAAAAAGCCACCAAAGACCACAAACTATTTTTATTGCCTCTTTTTAACTTGGCTGTGCAAAGAACACTTTGCATTTTTGGACTGTTATCTATATCTGTCTGTCTGTCTGTCTGTCTGTCTGTCTGTCTGTCTATCTATCTATCTATCTATCTATCTATCTATCTATCTATCTATCTATCTATCTATCTATCTATCTATCTATCTGTCCGTCCGTCCGTCCGTCTAGCGAGCTAGCTAGCTATCTATCTAGCATATTTTTTTTGCCCTTTATATTGTAAATTTATTATCTATTTTTTATTTATTTTATTGCTTTCCCAGAACAGAAATAACCACAAATATCTTTCACACGTTTTTATTGTAAAAGTCATGAGAAAACCCCCAAAACAGTCCTTCACTTTTCCAAATGATGGAACAATAATACAAAATCATTCCAAGTCCCATTTCAAATCACAGAAAGTTTTCTGAACACCTGTTGATGAGCTGTAAGAAAAGATGTGAGTCTCAGAGTTGTCCAGCGAGTGTCAGTGTTTCCTCCCCGACAGCTGTAGCTTTGTGTACCATGAACCTGCGTTTCATCACAGCCTTTACTTCTGTTCATACTGTGATCACAGTGACTCACCTCAGATGCCCATCACACACATGTTGCAGTAACAGAGTGCTTTTACTGCTCAGGAAGTGTTGTTTTTGCTCAATGAACATTCAAAACCTGTCATTTTGTAAATGAGGTCACACTGTACAAGGATGCACTGTAGGCACACGGCAAGTTAAGGAAGACAGACTAAAATAAATGAGAATAAAGATTCCATAAAAAAACTTAGGGTTCACCGATTAATCAGTTTACAGTCCCTGTCAGGGGTCTGGCCCATATTAGACTGATTGGTATATTTGGCATCGCATGCCGGTAACAGTTACCAATATCTGTCTTTAGCATATTTGCATACAAAAGTAGCACAACTCTGTGCTACTGCCCTCGGCTCACGGAACCTTTGAAGGCAGACTGACTCAGAAATGTATGTTCTTTACTGAAGTTACTGCAGATACATTCAAAAGCTTCCAAAAAATGCCACATGAAATAGGAGAGGCATATAAAGTCGACAGTGTTGAATGGGGAGGGGCTACAAAGTCCTGTATTCCAATCAAATTCTTTCAGCTCTCCTTGAGATTCGACTGTGTTTGCACATAAAATTCAAAGGTGCTCCAGAGTGGGAACAAAATCCCAACTGACTGAGCTCAAGACAAAGAGTCACAGAGGTTATCAAGCAAAGATTTTCATTTAGAAGAATAATTCATATGAGGATGCTTTTAATTCAACAGTGTGAATTGCAGAAGATTTTTGAGCTTATTCAACCCCAAAGCTTTATTTTTTTTTAAGGATTGTCATTAACAAGGTGTCTGTTTCAGACAAGAAGCACTGAACTTTTTTTTTTTTTACGTATGCATGCAAACAAACTATTGGTGTTGGCTGACAGTGGAACTGCAACTGTAAACACCTGGATCAGCCTTCCGTTTCTTCATCGGCTCACTTGAATACAAAAACACAAATATGGATGAGAATCCCCGTGCTATGAGACCGAAAGTGGGTAAACTGACCCAAAAGGACCAATAAAAAGGATGACTTCCACTGGAAGCATTAACTTCTGTCTCTGAGAAGCAGCTCATTCTGGAGCCTTGGTTGAGAGGGAGTCCATCATACTGGGGTCCCTTAGGTAAGCCTCTAGAAGGGTGGGCTTCACACCTTTGTCCTCACTGCAAGGCAAAAGGGAGAGACAGAATAGAGTGAATGCAGCGTTGGAACCCAGTGTATAAGTATTACCTCAGTGTGGACATACTACCATTTATTATTATTATTATTATTATTATTATTATTATTATTATTATTATTATTACTATTATTATTATTATTATTATTATGGATGTTGTTGTTATTTAAGGGACTGCTCACTCAATTAGCTCAATCTAAAGTGGTGAATCAGTCATGGTGTGAGAGTTGGCAAGGTTGATGCCGTTGATGAGAAAGCGTTCTGTGAATCAGGATGCTCTTGTTGTTGCTGAGACTGTTTCAGCCATCCCTCGTTCTGCCTTCAGCTCATGCTCACTGCAGGACTGGGTCAGTAGGACTGGGTCAGAGGTATTGGGTCAGCTGGTAGAGGCAGTTTCAGCAGAGGTGCCCAGGCTTCCAGCCCACCATACACGTCCTTCAGGTGGGCCACAGTGACCTGGGACGTTTCCCCGACTGGCTGAGGAACAGAGTCCCTCTTGTTTGACTTCGTGCTTTTGCTGGGGCCCTCCCTCAGCCCGGTCTGCCTGCTTCACCTCCCCAGGGAGACAGCCATGAAGCATTACAAACAAATGCACACATCTTCTTAGCTTCACTTGAATTTTGGACACACTTTAGGGGCAATATTGAATTTGAGGAAGTTTACCTTAAAAAATGACTCATTTGTTGTTTTTATTCATCCCTTTTAATGAAAGCTGGTAAATGATGATCTGAGGCCAGGCTAGATGGAAATGGGAGATACCACCTTGGAGGTACCACTGGAGACAAACTGCACCTTGTTTTGGTTGAAATTTAGTTACTTTAAATTTTTTTGATAAAACTCAAGTTTACATCCTGAGTTGTTTTCACTCTGATTTCAGTAGTTGTTATTATTCTAGATTAGGTTGGAGGAGCTATCCCCTCCACTGTTGGCTGCACAAGGTCTGATATGTTCATTCAAGTTGCTCTCAGTATAGGTTGACCTCAGTTTTAATAGAGCCATTGTTGAAGGTAAAAGATTTCTCCTTTGTTTGAACTTTTTTATTTTTTACTTTGGTGTTTGTTAAATTCATTTCTCTATTAACTTAACACCTTTTTGACATATGCACCTGGTTCAAACACTTTTTTAAAAATGGTTTTTGGTCCCTAACAAGTTCCTACCAGGTGCCAGCACCTCTCCAAAGCTCCAAGGGGCCATTCTGCCTCCTTGAGGGCAAACTCTTTTGGGTTGCTTGTATTCAAAACAAAATGAACATATGTGAGTGGGAGCAAAGAGTTACTGTCTGCTTTCATTATCACTGCTATTGCACTCATTGTTCAATTTGATGTAGCTTTGTTGCCTCAATTCACAAACAAGACCGTAATAAACTTCCCAATCAATTAAAGGAGCCAAGTTGGAGGGTGCAAGGCGACGTTGTCCATCTGGGAACTTGAAAGAAAGAATCCTCAACACATCCCATTCACAGTCAGCTACAAACTGCCGACAAGCACACTCGACAACAACAACACAATATAACCAACAGGAAGGGATCAGCTCTCACAGATGAACAGAACGCAAAGTCCAACACACAGGAGCCAAAAGTGGGACTCACTGCCAGCACGGGGAACCAGGCTTCAGTTGTTTGTGTGCAGAGCTCTTGTTCCCCTGAAGCAAAGCCAACATGACAACGTGACGCACATCCAGGTGCCAAACCAAGACGTGATATAGAACAAAATTGTAAATGCTGGTTCGCAGACTCCTGGCTGGAGATGAACGAGTTTAATACAGCAAACTAGGAAACTAATCACAAATACTACAGCAGGAAGTGAAGCGTGGCCTGAATGGGAATGAATGGAACCACTGGTATGTGCCTAAGTCACTTGGTATCTCCGCACACCTATTAGTCCAAAGGAATCTGACATCTTTAAGTCAACATTCCCCCCTGAGCCGAGGCCACCATGACCACCCTCTCGAACCCCACTCATCTCCTTCCCTCTTTCTGTTGTCCCTCTTGCACAGCCCTCATTGTGCACCTCAACACCTGATGCTAAACCCTAGCAAGATGACCAATAGCCAGTCAGGGCAGGAAATGGTAACAGTTATTATAAATATATATTTTAAAAAAAAAATGCATTTCATCTACAACCAAATGACACCTTGTGTGAAAATGTTAACACTTAAGAATAAATGCTGATAGAAAAAAAAGAAAAAAAGTTAACATTTCCATATATTGCTTCAACATACTGTACGTGTCTGTGAAAGAAAAAAACATCGTTCAGATGATATTCAGGGCTGGTGCCAAACTTAAATGTACACTTTTTTAGAGGACCTGTTATATCACATTTGAGTCAGTGAGTTTTCAGTGTTAGCCTGCTGTCTACGACAGTTTCACTCTTACTTTATTTATCTGAGTGACGGAGTTGGATATATTACTTAGAGAACACTTCGTTTTGCAATTTTATAAATATAAAAAGCATTCCAATTGTTTTGATTGATGTACTTCATGAACAAACAAACCAAATTCAAGACATACTGTCATAGTTTTAACTGAGTGTCGTGTCAGGAATTTGTTGCAAAACTGATTCTGAGACAAGCTTTTCCCATTGTCAGCTTGAAGTTGGGAGACCTTCGACTTAAAAAGCATGCAGAACTTTATGGACCTACACTGGTCTAGCTTAGGTGCTTCCCCCCACACAATAAAGTGAAGAGTAGGCAGGGGGTAACTGGAGCAGCTCCTGCTGGCTTTATACTTCCTCTTCCATATTGCAAGGAGAGAGAAAATGACTGCCCTGACCAGGTCCTGTTCTTAAGATGCCACTGAATAAGGCTTGTGCAGCATATGCCAGGTCTAAGCACAGCATTTACCTTGAACAATTATGCCACGGCATATAAGGACAAACCTTCCAGAGAAAAGCAGCTGAATCTGGACAAGAGATGGAAAAAAAAAGGCAAACTCCCTGTGAGACATGTGTAAATTGGTTAAAGAAAACCCAGAGAGCTGATGGATACGGAAAAATCATTGGGGGGCAAAACACGTGTGAACTCAGGCACATGCCCTGAGGTTTGATTAAAGAGTTTTCAGTTTTTGCTGTTTTTGCGACATGGCCTTCAATAGCTAATGTTGAGCTGTAGCACCGTGAACTCCTCACAATCAAAAACCTGAAGTGTATTTCAATAAAGCTGTGACTGGTTTATTAGACTATTAGAGCTGTGGCTTCACCCAAAGGCCCAAAGGTTTATCCACAGGTTCGGGTTCAGATAAAATTATATATCTATATAGTTATATATCAATCAATCAATCAATCAATCAATCAATCAATCAATCAATCAATCAATCAATCAATCAGTCAGTCAGTCAGTCAGTCAGTCAGTCAGTCAGTCAGTCAATCAGTCTGTCTGTCTGTCTAGTTGTGATCTGAATTCTAGACATCACTGCCTGTAGGAATATAACTGGCTGCATTTTCTCCGTAAGGCTTTTGATGGACCATATTTTAGAAGACATTTCTCTAGTCATTTTACTTGGTGCAGTGATCCTTTTGTTTCCACCCACTGCTCCATTTAGTGTTGGTCAGGGATTAGTTTTGGTTGCACGTCAATGGAGAGCACATCAGTACTGGAGTTAGTCCATCGTAGGCTGTTTTTCATAGTTGACCCTTCTTTCTTATGTTTTGTCTATTTAGGTGATACCAGACAGCAAGGTCATCCCCAGAATGCAAGATGCACAACAAAACAAACAATAATTTTAAAAAACCCAAAATATTCATTGCTTTCATAACAATTCCGTGCCACCTTGGTTGAGTGTTGCTCAACTGAAATTTGATTGTCAGTTTTACTTTTAGAAATTTTAATATTGATATTGAAGATGAGTGAAGAGTTGAAGTTACGATGATTGATGTTCCTTCTCTTCATAAACCAGATTCATGAGGATTATTATGGTGTGTGTGTGTGTGTGTGTGTGTGTGTGTGTGTGTGTGTGTGTGTGTGTGTGTGTGTGTGTGTGTGTGTGT
>JASSRZ010030839.1:48582-58711 GCA_032164315.1 Malacoctenus gilli | reverse complement strand
CACACACACACACACACACACACACACACACACACACACACACACACACACACACACACACACACACACACAGGGGAACAAAGACAAACAGACAGGCCGAACATTTAACCCTGGGCTGTTTGAGTGCAAGACAACAGAGAGGTCAGAGGTCGGGGGTACCAGCCACATGTGATTTCTATTATCACGCCGTGGAGCTCAGCGTGATCCTGAGAGAAACACGGACCTCACAGAGCTGAAATATGCTGCAGCCCTCACTGACTCCGTACTGGACTCCGGACTGTACTGACGTGGTTTTCCCACCGACGTAGAAACGGAGAATTAGCAGTGCTGCATTGGCACCATCTTGTGGATGTTTGTACTCAAAGATTACAGCAAAAACAGCTCGAAATGAGAGCAAAGAAAAGTATCATGGTTTGTTTTCAGTCTGTAATGTTTTGGTAGTAATTTTGACAAAAATATCTGTTGCTTTCAAAAAATTGAATGTGCAAAATTCTAAAAAAAATTGTAAAAAAAAAAGAGAAAGAAAGAAAGCAGCTAATCAAGACAAATAAACTTCCTCTGACTTCCTTCCTCAGATTATTAAATAATCAGAGAAGTCTTTTAATTGTATAGATCATCTGTTATTCAAGTGAAACAAAGTCAGAGACTAGACTCACTGAAGCAAAATAAGTGGGTTTTTGCTCAAACACACGCAAACGTTATTTAATATCTCATGATTTTATTATTACACGCAAGTGAAAACATGGTCGAGTGCACCACGGCAGTGTGGCCACTAGGTGTCAGCAGCGTTCATCTTATTCCAGATGTTTCATTGGCGCTCAACAACTTTCAGCGGTGACTCAACCGCGAGGGAATTTAAAAGTGATGAAAAAGTCTTGAAAAGTGTGTTTGCGAATGAACTCCAATAAAGTGGAATCTTTTGGTTGATGGGGGGAAGAATGAAAGTGGAAAAAGTTGGTTCCTTTTCTTTTCAGAGGTCTCACACTTTGTGCAGTGGGAGCCGAAGCAGCGGGGTTGAGATCCGCTGTGTTTTAATCAGCCTCCCACTCGCACATCAAACACACGCTGCTCCTGCTGCTGCTGTTGTAGACTGGGGGACGTCAGAAAGGCGGTGCTATAGTGGAGCACCGGGTCATATCCTCTCCTCACTCCCAGTGTAACTCGTCTCCTCACCGGAGGAGCTCAGTCCCCTCTCTCCCTCTCTCCCTCGCTCTCTCTTTCCCCCCTGGAGGAATAACACTCTGCGGCCGGAGGATTTCTGCGCCCCGCAGCATGGACGTAAGCAAAGGAGAGGAGCGCTCCGCCGAACAGGCGGCGTCTCTGTTTGGGACCTCACAGCTGGAAAGTCAGAGGAGCAACACTGAGCGGGGGAAGAAAAGGAATAACCACTGTAAAATCATTACCGGGGTACGTTCGACACCTCTGAAACTCACCCGAGCCAGAGCTCACCCCTCTGGCATTTATACCCTACTATACACACAACACGTGAAGGTGACATGCTGCTATTTACATCCACATAACTGCGCTGCACTGTTAGTTTAAATGTGAGAGTCACTCCAACAAGCCGCTGTGAGTGTAACTTGTCCTGTTTTGTAGAGAGTTTAGAGTAATCCGAGGACTCTCCAAAAAGAAACTTGAGCAGCCAGGCTGAAAGCTGAATTATAAAGGTGCCTTTTTCAAACAGATCCAGTGAAATAGGATCCCAGGTGGCCAGACCTGCTTCTTTTCTTTGTCAAGAGTTATTTTACACTACCAAAGCTGTTGGACTTTGACTCAGGTGAAGCGTGGCAGATTCCCTCTTCTGGCTCTGGAAAGTTGCATAAGGACTTTTCTGTTGTGGCCCTCGCTGTCCCACAAACAACGGGAACAAGTGCTGGGCAGCGACGGTGGCTGTGAGTGACGGAGGGCATCATCTGGACGATAAGCCGCAGCCTCAGGTCGACTCCTTCCACGCTGTTTACCCTCGCCGTCGTTAATCCACAGCTGTCACGCCGCCGGGACGGCCGCTCCTGCCAGTGTGAACGTGGAAACTCGACGTTCTCACCCCGGTGCAGAGAGACAGAGGCCAGCGGCGTCTCTGCAGGTGGACATGACCTACGGTTGTTAGTATGAGGCGGGACTGGACCTCCTAAGCCCACGGGGCTCCTCTGGAGCCAAAACTGTAAAGTTCCCGCTGAACTCTTCATGCACTCAGAGAGCCAGAGAGGAGCGACTTTTAAAGCGGTGGTTTCAGTTGTTCTTGATGAGCTGCAGGGACGAAGCACAGGCCCTGAATGAGGACGTCTTTGTGAGGATGTTGGGCCTTAAACTACTAACTACGTTTCACTATTTGTTAAAGATTTGAAAAAATAGGAACTCCATTTACAAAGTGACATGTTTTGGTTTATTGCACTTCAAAACTTACAGATATTGTTCTTGTTGCTCCATAAATGTGATCAGTTTGATTTCCTTCCGTTTCATTCTCCACACAAATCATTTTAGCTCAGCTATTCCTGTGGTTTGTGCTACAATCTGATTGGACATCGGAGTGCATCTTCTTTTGTTTCTTGTGTCACGTTTTCATTGTAACACGACAATAACTGTTCACAGTTCCCTGTGGCATTGAGAGAAAACCGCTCATACTCTGCTCAGGGCCCAAATCTGGATCCCGTCTCGTCTTCACGTGAAGACTCAAAACCATAATTGAAAGAAATACCAGTGGGAGGAAACTAAAATGCCTTTGTGCTTTAAGTGCTGTTCGCTAAATCGAGATTTTTTTGTTTTGTTTACTGCGGAGGGCTGGAAACAAATGTTCGGTCCAGGAAGGGACTAGAAATGTTTGGAATTTGAGTCGTCAATCTTATGACATAAAGGCTGCAGGGAGGAAATCACGGGACAGAACGCGCATCATTCAAACTGTTCACTTGTAAACTAAAAACCACAGAGACCAGCCTCAGTCTGCTGGGCTCTGACTGGGTACACATGGGGGGGGGCGTCTAGACGCTGCTACACACAGTTACGTTTTCTATTAATAACCACATGCTTGTTAACAACTCATACAGGTGTTATTCTATAGGAAGAATAGATTACTTGTGACAGAAATCGGGCTTCTTGTGCATAAAAGCCTTTTGTTTTGGTGATTTTTCCATGTTTTTTCCTTCTTCTGAAAGTCTTTTTTAACTTCCAACTTAATCATTTAGATTTTTACGAGGGGAAAATACAGACAGGGCGTAGTAGTTAAAATGTGTCTCAGACTTGCAGGTTTCCACCCGGCAGACTGTTTACTTTCACAACCCACAGACATCGTGTATTGGAGGGTTTTTTCCCCCCCACCAAGAAGCCCGTCCTGCTTCTCCCCCTCTCGGCACCTACAGCTGCAGGAGCAGAGAGAAAAACTAAAAGGACAAACCCAGACGCCGCAGGTCGCGCACACAGCAGCGTGTCTTCATCGTACCTGTCTGGGAATTTCAAGTTTGTGTCACACTAAGTGGATTACTGGCGGCTGATGACTCCCGTGTTTTTGAGAACCAACTGCAGGCTGGTGCTGAGGGGGGGTTCTGTTGGGGTCCGAGCTCCAGTTAAGGATTCTATTTGGCTTAATAGGAGTAAAAAGAAAAAGCCCCCCGCAGAGAGCGGAAGTTAGAGCATCAGTCGGCTCATCTCCAAAAAGTACAGCACATGAAGACGGATATTTTCGCTCGTTTCCTCCCTCAGCTGGATCCAGTTTCCCCGCTAAAGTCTCTCCCAGATGATCAAACTCCCGAGTCCGTCACAAAGGGGGAGGATCAACACCCCGCAGAGAAATCCCACCCCAGCCGCTCGTGTCTTTGATCCACTGACCCAAAGTTCAGGAGCCGATGAGGATGCAGAGAAGGGTTTCTGATAACCGCTGCAGCTCCCGTTTGGGTGTTGTTGTAGGATTTAAAACGAGCCTCCGCGACAACGCAGCAGTGAACCATGATGTCTAAATATACTGATTCGCAAGTCTTTGAAACACCCATCTAATTACAACTCCCCACCCCCCTTTCTTCAGTGCAAGCAATAAAAACACGTCAAAGCTTGAGAGCTCAGACGAACGCGGAATATGGAGGTCGTCGGAGTTGGTGGGAAAGACGCCGCGATAAGCCACAAACATGGTCCTCTGCAGTCTGTTCTTAGCAAAGAAAAAGGGAGTAATGGGTGACAGATGAAGGACGGTGGGATCAAACGAAACAACACGACTGAGCGTTTACAGACACATCAGCAACTCTGATGCCGTTTGGACACAGTGGCGCTTTGAGCTGAACGCCGATGTCGGCGTGTTTACGCGATAGTGACGGCAGCGCCGGTCTGTGTGTGTGTTTGTTGGGGGGGGTTCCCTCAAAGTTTTGCTTAGGGACATGATGTGTGGTGGAGCACCTGTGGATGAGAGGCTTGTTATGAACCAAAATATTGTCAATCTACTAGAATAATGATGATCTTCTAATGTGAACTGTTTGTTAAAATCCAATAAAATCCCTCTCCACAGGTTTTGGGTTTTCAAACGGAGCTATCAGCTGGTTCAGGATCAGAATGACAGTCATTCCTGCTGCTGATGCTCTGAGTGTGTCTGTGGCGTCTGCTGCGTCTCCTGATGGAGCAGATTTACGGCTCCTCCCGTGGAGCCGGAGGTCAAATCCAATCTGTTTGTATTCTGGTCTCGCTGGCATGCGGCTGACACCGGGCCGCGTCTGGAGGGTCAGCGGCAGAAACCCGACACCGGAACTCCAGCCAGCGCCGCTTTCACCACAATATCAGTCAAAAAATAAGTGTTGGGAGTTTGTCTTAGTTGACGGCTTGTTTGACTGCCGTTGAGGTTGGTTATCAAGCAACTGGTGGTGTCATTCTGTGATTCATGCTAAAAACGCAGCTCGACTTAGACTCGTCATTCATTCCAGAGCGTCGGCCTTCAGCAGCATGTCGCTGCGCTCCTCCTAGTTTGAGCATAAACACTGTGATTTGTGTTTCACTCCTACGTGAGGCTCCGGCTGACATCCTGCCATTTGTTGTGTGGGTTTCAGGTGCTGCTGCTGTGCTTGCTGGTGGTCATCCTGGCCGTGACGCTGTCGCTGAGAAACAGCAGCAGTGGAGCAGGTAAGTTTCAACGTCAGGCCGTTATCAATTGTCCTTCCTGAAGGCATTCTTTGGATTTAGGTTTAATGTGCAGGAGGACACACGTCTGTCTGAGGAATCACCGTCATGAGGAGTTGACGCGATCCGAACTTCAGGCGGCAAAACTGGAATTTGTGAAAAAGCCATGAAAACAAAGCGGCCGCTCGCTCACATCCCACGTACTTTTAAAAGCCTTTTTTTCAAGTGTTAACATTCCTTTTCACGCAGGCGTCAAAGTGTTTGTTTTCGCTTTCACCCACTTTTAGCAGGACCACAGGAACATTCTCTGTCTCGCCTCTGTGTCACTCCTTGTTTTCCCCTCAATATGGACGCAGAAAGGAAGCCGGCAGTGCCAGCGGGACGCAGTAGACTCCAGACTTATATTTTGAGATTTTTGGCGTCAGAGGGATTAAAAAAAAATAAATGTGAGGTAACAAATCCGAGGTCTGAGCACCCAGCCTGCAGAAGTCCTAGTGCGAACCCGCTGGACATTTGAAACTGGAAGTATTTCGAGGCGCAGTGGAGGAAGCTCAAGTTACCAGTCTGTGAACGAGAGAAACAGAGGTGACCGTTAACCCTGCGGACAGCTCCTGATTCGTTTCCGTCCGAGTGGTGAAACTCGGCTTTCTGTGGGTCCCGGACACCCTTTTTTTTTTTTGCGAGACAGGAATCTTTCCTGCAGCTCCAGATTCACTCTGGTTGGACGAGGGCAGCGGCGTCAGTGCGCTCTTTGTTACAAACCGCCAGGCCAAAACACTCCTCTTCCATTTCGGGGGCAGCGGTGGTGGCTGCGGGCAGCTGTCCCTGGCCTGGGTGGGGTGCTCCCTCTGCTGTGGCATTTCCCTCCAACTTATATTTCCTACCCAACCAACATGAAAGCCATATGGGAAGAATACGTCTTGACTTCTCGCTCACCCGGACGCTCGTTTAGGAGCCGTTCGCTTTGGTGCAGCTCTGCTGGAACCTCGGTGTCTTTCATAGCGAGCGCCGCTCTCTTGGGGAGGTCTTTGGAATCAGATTAAAAGAAGTGAAA
This sequence comes from Malacoctenus gilli, assembly GCA_032164315.1. Classification (NCBI taxonomy): domain Eukaryota; kingdom Metazoa; phylum Chordata; class Actinopteri; order Blenniiformes; family Labrisomidae; genus Malacoctenus; species Malacoctenus gilli. Next base: position 52,569 of record JASSRZ010030839.1, on the reverse strand, counting down.
ATAACTCCACTTCTTCCTCAAAGTGTGCAGCACACAGAGAAAAATGAAGCTGAGAGCGGGTTTTCCAGTGGATTACAGACCACAGCAGCTTGTCTCCTGTGACAGAGCATCACCGTGCTCGCTCCAAACCGCACTGCTGGCCTGGAGAGGCCGTGAGGAGGGGATTTCCCACCAGCACGCTAACGCTCCCTCTGTCGTATGTCCAGTCAGCTCAAGGCCTGCTGATAGATGTGCTTGGGAGCCAGTTTGCTCCAAAAAAAAAAGTTAAATAGAGGAGTTTCAGAGCTTCCTGGTTGGTGTCACCTTGTCTGTGGGAAAAGTCCAGGAGCCCGTCTGAGTTTTGTGTCAACTTGTGTCCGACTTCACCAGTTCTCATGGAGGTAGCCGCTCCACCGACATGTGTATCAAATCAAGAACTGCAAAATTGACCAATCAGATATTGGCTCAGCGAGGGTGTTTCAATTGTGTTGGTTCCAGTAAAGAAAAACTCCTTTTCTCCAACTGTTTCTTTGTCATTAAATGACCGACCTTCAGGCAAAGCAGTTTTCATGTTTATCATGCGCTTTCACATCCTGTTCACCGGTAGACAGATGATTCATTCCCTTTTAAAGAAACCATCTTTTTTTGCTTACAGTCTTCAATCTGCTGCCACAACACAGATTCACATCCCTCATGAACAACAATAAAAAAGCAGCGATGCTGTGGTTCATTTATACCGGTCTTGCGACTAAATTTAGACTCTGAGGCTAAAAAAATAATCACAGAAAGTATCAACCCATTTTTTTAGCCACAAATTGCGCTCTGTTTATATTGTGTTTTACAGATGAATGAGCTCTGACAAATGTGCTGCATTCATCTGGAAACAGCGTTTTCTTCCCATGTACATCACTCGTTGCTTCTCTTTTATCCAGTGGAAGGAGAACTCTGGCTCCACGCAGCCACTGGAGAAGTCCAGCAGCCCCGGTGTCCTCCAGGGTAATAAAATACTCTTGTTTCTCCTGCTGCTACGTGAGAACAGATCCGTGTGTGTGTGTGTGTGTGTGTGTGTGTGTCTGTGTGTGTATTTAATGCCAAAATTACAGCTCAGATCTCAGCTGGCTTCGTTCACATCATCGCCTCTTTCCCCTCCTTCTTCTTCAGCATATTTTGGTGTCGAGAATGAAACTATTCGTCGCCCACATTTGTCCTGAGTCGGGACTATTGTTCCCTGAAGCAGCAATGGAAATCAGACTGTAACCACAAAGCAAACGAGACACTTTTTTTCACTTCAGTTCTGTTTTTTATGCAGTTTTGCAGAAAAAAACCCCTCCATCTATTTTTTCCAGCGGTGTGTCACTTTATTGGGGGGAAAAGTAACTGTTTCTAGGGAAACTGGGCTAATGACTGTGAGTAATCAGGCATGTGTGTGTGAGCGTGTGTGTGTGTGTGTGTGTAGGCTTGCCTGAATGCTTGGTCACATGTGTGTGTTCCTGCTGTGGTCAGGGAGTAACCCCAGACAGACTCATCAGACTGTGGAAAAGAAAAACCTGCGAGTCTCCACATGAAGCGATGTTTAGTTTGAAAATCTAATCAAACGCACGTTTCCTCCCGTTTTTGAAGTCAGCCGCCGTCACTCTGTTGGGACGGTCCGTATTGTTTCTGCTGGTGAACCACTTGTTTTTATTTGTGTGTGTGGTTTTACGCTGTAAATGCTGATCGCAAACATATTTCCATCGTTTCTTCAGTGTGCGGTCTATTTTGGCGTCTTGACGTCATTTGAATCAAGACGGGAAAACAGAAAAAAGTCGCGTTTTCCTCCTTTTGTACTTTCAAAATAATTGTGCGATTACATTTAAGATTTGATTGAGTAATTTTCAATTTATTTACATGTTTTTAGTTTTGTGTGGTTTATTACACACAGCTCACAAACAGAGAGAACAATAGAGTCTGATCCCTCAGAAAACATGACTGAATGTGTTATCTTGTGTCTGCTGAGAGTATCAGAGTGCAACTGTTGCCAGGAGAGAATAACAATAATATAAAGTGACAACAGGTCAGTATTGCTGTGCACAGCTTGTTGCTGTGTAGCTAAAAAACAACACCGCATTTTTAAGGAATGAAGCTTTGACCTTTAACACGTTTCAGGCGTGAATCAACTGGATAGAGATTCTCTCAGGGACATTATTGGCTAGTTTGTCTCATTTGGTGGAACAACAAATCTGCCAAGTTTTACCTCCCTTTTACAGCCTCCTCCTCATCTCCTCCTTTGTGTGTCTGACCTCCTCTTCTTCGCTCAAAGAGCCGCCTTGTGTCCCTGTACAACGGAACGACGATGCAGCTGGTGCCAAAGATATCCGCGTCTGCTGATAAAAAACATTGATACCGTGTCTTTCTCTGCCCAGTTTCTCCAAGTCTCCCCTCCTTCTGGTGTCTTTGGACGGCTTCCGAGCCGAATACCTGAAGGACCACATCAGCCATGTGCCCGTCATCAACAAGTTACGTAAGTCGCCACCGTCGCCGGGTCCCCGCGTCTCCCGAAAACGTTCACCCGCCATCCGTGTGGGACCGAGTATCGCTTTTGTTGCAGGAAACAGCGGAACGACGACACCGTATTTGAGACCCGTTTACCCCACCAAGACCTTCCCAAACCACTACAGCATCGTGACTGTAAGTCTATTCTGGGCAGTCAACAGGTTGATTTACTGGCTGTGAACAGATGGTCTGTAGGACTGTTTCTGTATATAGTGGTGGAAAAAACAAGGAACCAATGAAACAATACAAAATACCTCAAAACTTCAAATCAAATTTCTCGCTCTGGTTAAAGCAGAAGTGCGTCTCGCTGCTTTCTCAAAAGAGTCACCGAGTAAAACTGAGATTTCCTCACGATGACTGTGTCAGAAGACAAGTATTTGTGCAATTTCACAAGATTTGTTTTGATGTTTTTCTCTTTGGTTCTTCGGAATTGAACTCAAACGAAACCATCTGTCGATGTTTGGAAAGGAAATTAGAATCCGATCAGCCTCAAACAGAACAGTGTTTTTTTTTAAGGAATTACAGCTCAGGTTTAATCTCTAAAATTCAGTTAGATTGTATCAACTCACATGAGTTAGCAGGAGATCTAATCTGAGATGTAACTTGAAACTTCAACAGTAAAAACAAGCTGAGGATCTAAAGCGCCTTGTTTGAGCAATCGCTCCTTCACACTTGCGTCACGCCGCCACCGCGCAGCAGCTTCAGGAGTAAACGCCGAGGTCTTTCCCGACAGCGACACTCAGTCTTCACGATGGCGGAAAGGTGCTTTGCCGCGGAGGCCTAATGGTTTACATGTGCTTGGCAAGACTCCACGGCAGCACCGAGGGCTTTACAAGGTTGAATTCACCTCTGTGCAGACGAAAACAGACCCTGTAATTAGAGTAAACTGCTGCGGTCAAGTCGAAGGCTCCGATTTTGAAAGATCGGGGAGAGAGGAGGTGATCGCTTTCAAGCCCCGTGGGCGCATTATCAGATGGACTCACTCTGACTGTGTGCGTGTGTGTGTGTGTGTGTGTGCGCGCTGGCTTCTCTGCTCGTATCTGCAGGGTCTTTATCCCGAGTCTCACGGGATCGTGGACAACAAGATGTACGATGCGACCCGGAACGCCTTTTTCAGCCTGAAAACGGAGGAGAAATTCAACTCCAAGTGGTACCAAGGAGAACCTGTGAGTGAACTCTGACCCCCTCGGTCCGCTCGGAAAGGTAGAAATCGGACACACACGTGTCCATTTCGGGCAATCATGGCTCTCGGTTCCTGTTTTAAAGTCCTCCAACACCAGGACAACCATCCTGCTCCACCACAGAGAATGTGCCCCGAGTGTTTGGAGCTCCTTGATATAATTATGGATTCCAAATGACAGTTTGTGAGGACGAGACGCACTTGTTTTTTGCGCGTTGTGGTCGTCTGAACAAGGGGGGGGGGGGGGGGGGCCCTTAAAACACTTTCCCCCACATTCCGCTCCTCTTTAAATAAAA